>OMOT01043849.1:0-11102 GCA_900312575.1 Acanthochaenus luetkenii
AAGACGAACAGGAGTCGCCAGAGAAACGCAGGATGAGCACGTCGGACAATGAGGAGCTGCAGGAGTCGCCAGAGAAACGCAGGATGAGCACGTCGGACAATGAGGAGCTGCAGGAGTCGCCAGAGAAACGCAGGATGAGCGCATCGGACCACGAGGAGGAGCAGGAGTCGCCAGAGAAACGCAGGATGAGTGCGTCGGACCACGAGGAGGAGCAGGAGTCACCAGAGAAACGCAGAAGGACTGCTTCGGACAACGAGGAGGAGTCACCCGCCAAACACAGCGCCTCCGATAACGAGGAGGAGGCTGGGGCGTTGTCTCCCGCCAAGCGCATGGGCATCACCTCTAAGATGGAGGAGGGGGGGGGTGGGCCCAAAGCGGCCGCAGACAGCGACTCAGAGAACGAGGATGGCAAGCCGGCGGTGTCTCGTAACCGACGGTCCGACGACGACAGTGACTCTGACACAGAGACGACTGCCAAACGTAAGGCAGCACAGATAGACTCTGACGAGGAGGGGGAGGCTGGGAAACGGGAGGAGGAAGTAGGAGGAGGAGGAGGAAGGAAGTGGAAGGCGGTGATGCAGTCAGACAGTGAGGATGAAGGAGGGAGGACGACGGCTGCGGCAGGAAGTGACGGAGAGGAGGAGGGGAGGGCGCAGAAGGCCAGGGACGACAGCGACGATGACGACAATAAGCCAGGTACTGATATGATGCAGTTTGATTGATTCCATATTGATTGTAGAATTTATCAATAAAGACTGGTTGTCTATGGGAAGACCTGAACCTGAACTGATTCTAAGGAGACATTTAGATCAGAAGTATGAATGAACACATCAGGCATAGGCATGTGCCATGTAGTGCTGAGAGTCTGCAGGTTTTCATTCCAACCAAAGACTACACCTGGTGATTTCACCGATTAGCTCCTCCTCTCTGGTTTAATGAAGGTTGGAATGAAAACCTGCATACTCTCGGCACTCAATGGCACATGGTTGCCTTTGCCTGGTCTAAATGATCTGCAAATGCGGTTAAAAAAAGCTCAGGGTCAAGAAAAAGACAGCAATAACAAGATAACCAACATAAATGGAGACAAGAACAGGCAAAGTAGCATTTTTTTTAAACGGTGTGCATATGCATGGTTTTAAAAAAGCAACTTCATTCAAAAGCAGCAGTGTAAACGTCTGTTACGTTTTCCCTTAAACCCCTCTAGTGAATTTATATTTGGGTGGTGTTCCAGGCGCTCAACAAGAGAGTAAGAGTATCAGCCTTCAAACCCCATCTCGGTCGAACCCTAGTACAGGGTTCCCATGGGCCATGCATGCTCAAGGAAATACTAGATTTGTATTTATTAAAATTTAGCACCCAAAGTCATCAATATGCAAACATTGCCCACAGGGTCCAAAATGAACTTTTTGGCTCATCTGCCAATGGCCAATTGACCAGCCACAAATATTTTCTACTCCACAGAAAACTGCATCATTCATTATTAGTCTAAAAATATTACCTTACATTTTTTTGTATGCAAATTCATCTTTAGCATCACTTTAAAGAGACAATTATGAATACATAACATTCTTTTTAAAACTTTTATTTAAAAAAGTTCAGAGTAAAAAAACCACAATGAATCCATTGCACAGGAAATAATCACACCCAGAAGCTGGAATCAGAATTTGGACATTTTCTTCTCAAAAACGGACTCAAAATGTCACCAGACATGTCAACACCCTGCTCACTCTGATCCTTAAAATTAGGCCTCCGACTTCTTATGCCATCAGCGTGCCACAACTCAACAGCAGCACTGGGTTGTCACCTCACCATTCGATTACAATTCAGAGAGCTACGATTTCATTACAAAACGATTATTAATGCATCTCAATTTCTGATTAAAAATATATACTGTATATATATTTTATCCCCTTTTGCTCCCAATTTTGTGATGTCCAATTACTTTTATTTAACCAGTTTTGTAACAAATTAGTCACTTAATATAAACAGCTGCCTCTTTTCAAATAAATAACATCTTTCTTTTCAATCAGTGGAAAAATACTATTAAAAACGATGATTTCTTTTGTACTGCATATCAAAACATCAATAGAGAAATTGTGCCTGTTGCATTCTGGGTAGTGAGTGCAGATTTGTGTTTAGCGGTCAGTGGAGCGGTGAAGACAGCTAGCCTAGTGAAATATACCATGCTTTACTCTTTCTTTATATTATTGGTTGACTTTGTGTTCTTTGCACGGAGGTAATAAATTCCCTGCCTCAAGAGAGAAACGTGTTTTGACTCCTGATATCCAGAAAAGAACCGGATAATAGACAAAGTTATATGTTACCAGTTACGAGCCAGGACGATGGTGTCCCCTACAGGGCATTGAACAGTTTAATCAGCTGGCCTGTTGTGGACCGGAGGGTTCAAAATATGCCGCCAGACCACCGGGCAGATGGTAATGTCGAGTTAGCCGTTGCTTCAAACTCCAGTCTTAAAATAATATTTAGATTTTTGTAATGCATTTTATGGTGTCTGATTGTTGTATTTTTGGTATGTTTTTATTGTAATTAAAGTGGCAGTCCATTGAGGATAATTAAGTTTTAAAGAATAGATTATTTCGTTTTCTGCAGAATCGCTTTTTCTCCCCACCTCTCAGAAACACGGTGATCTCCGTGACATTTCTCGGGTCGCCACATCTCTCTAATAACGTAACTACGCTGAACATTCTGGACATACTGCCATTGAGTAGAAAGGGCAATTAAAACAATCTTGTCATAGTGTCCTTGAGCAAGACACCTAACCCCAAATTGCTCCCGTTGAGCAGGTTTGCTCCTTGCATGGCTGCTAACGCTATGATATGTAAGTCACTTTGGATAAAAGCGTCTGCTAAATGCTGTAATGTAATGCGGTGAGTAATATCCTCAGAGCAGTTATCATTCACATGGTTGACATTTCATTTTGGAGTCGACATCTTCAAATATGCATTCAACATTCATTAATCGGCGTGTTTATCACAATCTGAAGATAATTTCCCTGTTTGACAGAAAAGGTCTTAAGTGATTTCTTGTGTGTGTGTGTTTCCAGTGAAGAGGAAGAAGGCCATCCTGTCGGACAGTGAGGATGAGGAGAAGGCCAACAAACCAGGTAAGACTGCCACTCTTGGCTCCGTCCCCCTGAATTGGTTTTACCATTCATTATCAGGATTTTATAACGCAGTGTTCGACAGTCAGGACTGAAGTAAAACATTGACTTGGGAAAGTTGATTGGTCAGTCAGTGGCCCCATTATACCACTACCTGAAAAAACAGATTTGTAGTCTTAAAAACGGGCGGCATGTGACTCAGTGGTTAGCACTATTGCCTCACAGCAAGAAGGTCGTGGGTTTGAATCTCCGCCCAGTCCTTTCAGTGTGGAGTTTGAATGTTCTCCCCGTGTTTGCACGAGTTTCCTCCCACAGTCCAAAGACATGCAGGTCAGGTGAACTGAAGACTCTAAAATGCCCATAGATGTGTTTGTGTGCAGTATGGTATATGATGTAGTATGTATATGACATAGTATATGATGTATATGTAGTATGTATATGACATATATATATACTGTACTGTATATGACATAGGGATGGGGAAGTGTATACGGTTTAACCGTTTACACAAAAATGTATCACTAGGATGGATCTGTGTGTGCTGCAATGTTTCCCACAGGTTTGTCAGTTTACATCTTGATTAGGGAGGCTTCATTTCAAATGGTCTCTCTGGGGAGCACAGATGCTCATAGGTCATTATGACCATAATTTATTGCACTATAATGACATTATAGTTCACTAACACACTTTCAGCGATGGCATCTTTAAATCTTGATAGTTTTAAAACTACATCGGTAAGAATCGCCAGCATCATGCACCACAGCACCGGAATTAATCCAAAACAAAAATGTGATTTACCTGGGCGGGTCGCCCAAATTGTTGGATAATCATTTTCATTGCTGTTTTGAAATGGGATAGAAGACAGGGTTTCTGTTGAATTACCACTTTTGGCTGGTAATATTTAGTCTGGAAAATTAAATATCTCCTGGACCTGACAACCATGTTATTCCTGTTTGTGCGCTGTTAAATTGCTTTCCCCAGCAGTGAAGAGGAGCAGGGCAGTGTCGGACGATGAGAACTCAGACAGCGATGGCGGTTTGGACGGTCCTGATAAAAGCATGGCCGCCAAGCTGAAAGAGCTGGGCTCCGACAGTGAGGAGGAGGAGGAGAGTGCGAAGGTCGGCGCAGGGAAGAAGGACGAGAAGACGCTGTTTGGCAGCGACAGCGACTCCGGAGACGACGAGGAGGAGTGAGTACTGGACTCCTCTCAGGCCAGTACTGTGCTGTAGCCACACTGGATTTATTGTACAGAGGCGTGATCGTTCAATTTAATTCGGTTTCAATACTTAAAAAAAAGTGTAATAGGTATACAAATGTCAATTTAGTAGCTTAAATGGTTCACTAAGCAACAATGGAACATAAGTCAACTGTACACCAAGATATTAAAAACATGTTTATTTTCACAAGGAAAGTCTCCTACATCCAAAATGAAATGTACAACTCTGTACAGTATCAGTACCGTGCTGTACCCATACTGGACTTCTGTGGCTATGGTACAGTACCAATACTATAGTTTTCAGTTGTAATATTTGATCAGTTATGGTCTTGTCAGATATTTCCAGATGTGTTATAGATTACTAGTCTACTTAAAGCTTTTGTCAACAAGCAAAATCAAACATTTTTGGTCCCTCTGCAAAAAAAACCTAAATCTAGAAGGGACAGTAAGATGTCAGTGAGGATGAGCTGGTTTGTTTTTAGACTGATTCCTCTGCCTTTTCCAGGAAAATGATTGCAGACATCTTTGGAGAATCAGGAGACGAGGAGGAAGAGGAGTTTACAGTGAGTAGGACTCTGAATGTACTGCTGTACCTTAACACCGCAGCACCGTCACCTCCTGACTGTCTAGAGCTGTGGTGGTGTTTGTGGAGTCAGGGGAGGGACTGTGGATCGGCCCCGGTGTGTTTGTCACGCACAGTATCTCTGACATTGCTGCTCGGATTTGGACGAAACTTCAGGGAACGTTTGTTTACTTCTTTGTCCATGTGTTGCGCAATATCAGAATCAGAATTAGTTTGATTGGCCATGGCTTATTTGCACATATACACGTATAGTTGCTCACATAGACCCATCTAAGATAAAAAGTAAGAAATTATACAGTAGTATAAATATAATAAATAAAGTGTAGGAATAAAATGTGCTGTATTGCCTGTTGTGTTGTGTTGGCTGAAGTTTTTAATGACACTGCACCATTCATTTTGTAATAGCCTGCTCAGGGACTACAGATGAAAATTAGCTCACGAGCTAACTCTGGCACATTTACATTGATGTGGATTAAGGATGAAAATGTAACATTTTTCCTTTGGTTTATCTGAGTTTACTCCGGCATAGTAACAGTCAGCGGGTCCAGGTTTAGTGCCTTGCTCTGTGGTCTTGTGTATCTGTCTCACCAGCCTCTCTCCTCCAGGGTTTCAACCAGGAGGACCTAGAGGGGGAGAAGAAGGAGTCGAAGGAGCAGGTGGAGGAGGACTCCGACTCTGACGAGGGAATGAACCGCAGCGGCAAAGAGTGAGCAGCTGGCTGTGTGGATAGATGGGGGTCATTAGAGTCGGTCCTGGTCACTTCATACTCAATCAATTCAAATCAACTGCTAATTACTAACTCTTTGTCTGTGTCCAGTATTAGTTTCATGTCTGACTTTGACATCATGTTGGCTCGTAAGAAAGCCCAGAGCAGCAGGAAGAGGAGGACCCGAGATGGAGGGACATTCATCAGCGATGCCGACGACGTGGTCAGCGCCATGATCACCAAGATGACCGAGGCCGCAGAGGTCTGCCTGTCAAAATATGCGTTTTAACTCTTAGAATTTGTGATATTTTAGGATGGGCCAGCAGGTCTTCTACAGAATACCTGTAGATTTTCCAGAGTGTTTGTCTGGACTGTCCGATCCTGACTTCCTGTTGTCTTTCCAGGAGGATCGAACTCTGAACAGTCAGAAGAAACCAGCCCTGAAGAAACTGACTCTGCTCCCTACAGTCGTCATGCACCTGAAGAAGTAAGACCTTTACCGTCCTCTCTGTTCAATTGAATTAATTATTATCTCATACCAACGAAAGACTGCCACTAATCATCACTGTCATCATCTTGGTCTCCCTTCAGATAGTTTTTTATCTAGAGCCCATTACATTATGGACAGTCCATAACATTGATTATGTGTGATCAACCGCTGCGCTATTATGGCTGAAATGATCAGTCTACTTATTTTGCAACATACTGAGATCACAATTATTAGTCTGGATTGTTTGAGGGACAAAATTATTTTGTTGCACTTTTTTCATCTTATCTGTTTTTAACTTCAGCGGGTGAAATTAAATGTTCATAGAATTTGAATTGCATAGAACAGACTTTCCCATTCAAATCAACATTCCAGGATGGCTCGAGCGGTGGCCATTTTTATGTGTACTGTTGGGCTAACTTCCATATAAATCGACTCAGGGCAAGTCACTGGAGCAAGAGGTTTTGCAGCAACGATGAAAAGTAATGGAAAACTGGCGTCTTGCTCCTTATCCGTCTCCCTGCTGCCAGCGGGGAGGCTACTTATGGATTGTGTTGGACCGATTTGTGTTTAATCGCTTTATATATTACTGTTGGTAAGTCGTCACATTTTATTACAATAGCTGCAACTATTAGTCGACATAATCTGTGAAATTCATTTTTTATCGTTGACGCATCACATATCTTTATGTGCTAGGTGGCAGCAGTGCTTTAAATGTTTAGCTGCTCGACATGCAGCAGACAGGCAAAGAAGACTTTCCCTAATTGAAGATGGCTGAAAATACAAGCGGACTTGCGCGACACTAAAGACATTTGGACCACGAATTTCAAAACATAGTCCGGGAATATTGCACGTGGCCAGTCAGCGCAGTCTCCCATCGATTGGCCTGAGACCAGATACCGTTTTATGTCGTGATCTTCTTTGCAATAAAACGTCTTTGGTGAGACGAGTCAAGTCTTTTGGTCAATCGGCTTCAAAAGAACCACGTCATCTTCATTTTCTCCTTTTCACGGGTCACGTTACTGGATCTCTTCTCCCGTGGCCAACCTGCTACAATGAACACGAGTTTTGAGGTAAGTCTTGTTTGCTGCCGACGATGTAATTTGCTGTTTAACTAACGTGACGTTAGGTAACTAGTTGGTAAAGTAACGTTAGCCTGCTAAATCAAGTTGAAATGTGTCGTGATACTTTTTCCATCATGTTACAACATCAAATCTTTCCCAACCTATAGACCAATGTAGCGCAGCTTGACGCAGGGCTGAGTTGCAAATGGAGCTAAAGTTGGAAGGAGTGCAGCTCATCTTCCCGCTGTCACAGTATTATTTTAAAACTGATAAGGCGGGGTAAATGCTAAATGCGGCCTCTGCTCAAAGAAGATCAATTACTGCAACAAGGGCTCACGTGCTCTCAGCACACTACCAGACAGGGGTGTACACCATAATGACCATAGCCAGTGTACTTCCGGTCCCAACAGTCCCTAGTGCAGTTGCTCCCAAGGGCCCCAAAACAAACCGTTAGAGTTAAGGTGCCCGTACCTTCATTTTAGCGGGTTAAATTACAACTATTATTGTATTGTTGATAATCTACTCTGGCAAATGCCAAGTAACCTATCAGAAAACATTGTACAGGGTGTGTTTATTCAATTTAAATAGTTGTAGGAGACTAAATACATATTTATTGTAAATGCAATATAGGCTATACGTCTTAACAGCTTTACAGTAACAATGCTTGTGTGTAGTATGTATATGATGTAGTTAGTATATGATGGATGTATGACATAGTAGATTATGTAGTATGTATATGATGATATGTAAGTCGCTTTGGATTAAGCCATACAGTCACAGGGTTTTACTGATGAAAATCTAATAACTTACGATTGTTCTCGCTACTCTTGCTGCAGTTTACCTTCACTCCTGTGATGGTGAAGCTGGCCCAGGCTCTGGCTGCAGACAAAGTAGCGCTGAGGAAACGAGCATTTGAAGGACTTGTACAGGCCAAAAGACTGAAGAAATTAAATAAACATTTTGGCTCACCAGCCACGGCTTGCTAGTCAACCCCACTAGAGCAGAAACATTGGTGTCAATAAAAGTTTTTTGGCCTAAAGTAAATGTTGTCTTTTCCCTTCATTTTCTTCTCAGAGTGCACCAGAATGCTACATTTTAAGTATATATATATATTTAAAACACCTGTTTGTCCCCTTTTTTTTTGCAGGTATGAATGTAACTAAGAATATAATCGTTAAATTATTTTTAATTATATTTTTATAATCGGAAAAATAGTCGACAGATAATTGATAACAAAATAGTTGCAGCTGTAAATGGGGCGGCAGTGGCTCAGGAGGTAGAGGTCCCACCCAGCAACCGCAAGGTTGAAGGTTCGAGTCCAGCTCCTCCGGGGGGGGGAGGGAATCTGTCGTAGCGTCCTTGAGCAAGACACCTAACCCCAAATGGCTCCCGTTGAGCAGCCTTGCATGGCTGCCTCTGCCAACGGTATGATATGTACATCGCATTGGATAATGGTGTCTTAAATGCAATAATGTAAATGTAATGTAATTACAAAGCTAACCCTTTTTAGTTTAGGCTACAGCCACAGCATGTGATACTTTCTGGCCTTACTACTCAGACTTCCGCTGTCACTATAGCAAATAGCCCTTAAAATGCCATATGTTCCGTTTTGTGTACTAGTCAAATGACCACAGCAAACAGTGGAAAGTGTTCTATCCAATTCAAATTCTATGGAAATGCTTCAATGTATTAATTGGGGAAACTAAACTCGCAGTGTCCAGTTCTGCATTATTATTTGTGCCATCTATACATTGTAGTAGGTCAACCTTAATAATTTTAGTTAGTCAGTATTAGTATTATTAAGTACTAAAAAATACCACTGGTGTGAGAGAGGTGACCAATCATCTCCACCATGCTCTCATTGGTTTATAGTCATTATACCATGTGACCATGTAACATGTGACTGATGGATTGATTTTAAAGAAATGATACACAGAGCAACTTTAATTAAAGCCAGCATTGGCCCAGTAGTTTAGCTGAACCAATCTAGAGGTCTTAAAATTCTGTTTCTCTCTCAGACAGGACTTAAAGGAAACGTTTATCGACAGCGGAGTGATGTCGGCCATTAAGGAGTGGATCAGTCCTCTTCCAGACAAGAGCCTGCCTGCCCTAAGAATCAGAGCGGAGCTACTCAGGATCCTACATGAAGTTAGTACAGATTCCACAAAGTCCTGGAGGTTAGTGAGGACACCTTGTAACTGGCATGTCACGGGTTCAATCCCCGCAAAAACCAGTGTGTCCATCCCTATCGAAGTGTAGACATTATTGCAAGACACTGAACCCCTACTTGCTCTGGGTGTGTAACCCCTAGCCGTCCCCTGACCTCTGACCTTTTGGTGAGGAAGATGTAAAGAAATAAAATCCTATTCACACAGTGTATAAGAAGCTGATAAAGCATTCAAAATTCTTTAACACTGCAATACACTCAAAATTTACAGTTTCTGCCACTGGGAGCTTCCCAGTACAACCAGTCTTCTACTGGCTTAATGTCTGCTTAAGGTTTTCAGTAAGTGAATGTTTAAGATAATCCACTTCCTGAAATGATTGAGCAGAAATGTATTGAATCCAGCAGTGCTCCAAATAGATGGTCATGGCTTCAGTTCTGACTCCTGGCGTCCCTCCCCAGCTCTCTGATTCTGATTCCCCTTGTCAAGAGCCCCGTATTCCAGTTCAGTTTCTGTTCCAACCTTGTGATGATTCTAGAAGGTTCTGGGTTCAGATCTCAGTCCGGTCTCTGGTTTCTTCCCTGCAGCTCCCCAATGTAAGTCAGGAAACTTTGAAGCACAGTGGGATCGGACGGGCTGTAATGTTCCTGTACAAACATCCCAAAGAGTCGCGACCCAACAAAGATCTGGCTCTCAAACTCATCAGTAAGTACCTTGTTACCTCCTCGCCTCGAATACGATCCGCCTAGAGTGTTCAAAATCACTAACTTTAGTAGAAGTAGATGAGACAGGTTGAGAGAAAGTTACAATACTTTAAAATGGGCAAATTTTTATTTTGAATTGCTGTTTATTGGTCCTTGTTAGTGTCAGTTTTGTTATTAAGTTTGAATGGTGGGTAATGATCTTTTCCCTCTCCAGATGAGTGGTCACGACCCATCTTCGGCTTGACGTCTAACTACAAGGGAATGACTAGGGAGGAGAGACAGCAGAGAGATCTGGACCAGCAGATGCCTCAGAGAAGACGACTAAGGTACTAATACAACCATTAACTTTAAAGGATAATTATGGTTATTTTTTAAATGGTACATATCTTCCTAGTTTTTTCCATCATAACAATTCATAATACTCCAAATTTTGTCACTTGCTTCACTATAAAGCTCCCTGCGAACTGGAGGTACATAAAGTTCTACAGTGAAATAAGTGACTTTATATACCGTATTTTCCGGTCTATAAGGCGCACTTAAAAGCCTTTAATTTTCTCAAAAAGCGACAGTGCGCATTATAATCTGCAGCGCCTTATATATGGATTAATTCTGGTTGTGCTTACTGACCTCGAAGCGATTTTGTATGGTACACGGCGCACTGTCAAAATGTTTTAGTACGACTTTCTGGGGTCTGATGAGCGTCGGCATCGGGCGCCTTAACCCGGCGTTCGGTTCATCCCGCAGCGCCATTTCTGCTTACCAAAAGTGGCCCACTAGGCGGCTCGCATTCCACGCCCGGCTCCAAGCCAGCGAGCCGGGCTTCTTACCCATTTAAAGTTTGAGAATAGGTTGAGATCGTTTCGGCCCCAAGACCTCTAATCATTTGCTTTACCAGATAAAACTGCGAAACTCTGAGCGCCAGCTGTCCTGAGGGAAACTTCGGAGGGAACCAGCTACTAGATGGTTCAATTAGTCTTTCGCCCCTATACCCAGGTCGGACGACCGATTTGCACGTCAGGACCGCTACGGGCCTCCACCAGAGTTTCCTCTGGCTTC
>OMOT01043865.1:7075-23870 GCA_900312575.1 Acanthochaenus luetkenii
TAGAGAGAGAGAAGAGAGAGAGAGGGGAGAGAGAGAGAGGGGGGAGAGAGAGTAGAGAGATAGCAAGAGAGTAGAGAGAGCAAAAAGAGTAGAGAGAGAGCAAGAGAGAGTAGAGAGAGAGAGTAGAGAGAGAGAGTAGAGAGCGAGAGAGAGAGAGAGAGAGAGAGAGAGAGAGAGAGAGAGAGACGGCATTTGACTCACCCTTCATCCCTGCAAAACGCTCAATAACATGTCATATAATTGTCCACTGGACTTCAGATCATCCAAAACAGAGGACTCCATTGATATATTTGCCAAGTGTCCAAGCCTCTCCTGTCCACGTGTTCCTCAAATAAGTTCCTCCCATCTGATTTGATCTTCAGTTGTTGCTGAAATGGCAATTAGGTGAAGTTGTTTTTCACCATATAATCAAAATCGCCACCCTCCATTGTTGCAACGATGTGAATGAGCTATTTAGCTAATCCCATGTACCTTCCCGCCGTGCTGTTTACTTGTTTTGAGTGATGTGTGTCCATCGTGTGTCATCTGTGATTTGATTGGACAGCCAAGCCAGCAGCCCGAGACAGGTGGCTTCCCTTGACAGTTTTTTTTTTACATAGACCTGACCATTCGCAGTCAAAGCAGTCGCATGAAGTAGCTATGTCTGATTGGTCAATTATTTCAATTTTTGTAATGAAAGTAAGCCAAATTAACTTCCTCCTCATAGACTTTAACATGATTGCTTCTCTGCTACAGCAGGAATGCAATACGCTCATTCACCTCCAGTGCAGCGATGCTGTTTCTCGTGAGAAACGGGGAAGACAGCCGCAGCAATATGACATGTAATACAAATGCAAAACACAGAACAAGATAATATAAAGGTTTCAATGCTTTTATTAAAATCACAATGATAGTTTGTGAAAATGGGGGAAGCATGGCTTCCCTTGGCATCCAGGGGAAAACGCCACTGCCACTGATCTATTTGCTGAAAGCACAGAGTGGCTTGTAAGTAGATACCACTCGCCAAAAACTATTTTGCTTGAGTTATGACATGATTTGGTTCCTACGTTGGAGCGACAAACTAACCGCACTAAAAGCTATTCCTGCGCACATCCACGTCCTGTCCACCCTGGGTTTTTTTGGCCACTGGCACGTTCCAGCGTGAGATTGGACATAGATCGGGCATTTCCCAACACTCAATGAGCAGGATTATGCCAGTAGTGTTGGAAGCCATAATTTCTCTGAGCCCGAACTACATCTAGTTCCCTTATACAATTCCACAAGTCGACATCAAGCGGGAATTTCATTATATTACGGCATTTAGCAGACGCATGCCATCATATACCATATACATACTACATATACATACTACATCAAATACTAATTACATCATATACCATACTACACACATAAAAGTCACAATATTTACTGTCACTTCTGTCTGCGTACTATTGTCACTATTACTTCCACTATTAATGTGGGGCGGCAGTAGCTCAGGAGGTAGAGTTCCCGCCCAGCAACCGCAAGGTTCGAATCCAGCTCCTCCTGGGGAAGTGTGGCTGCCTCTGTCAATGGTATGATATGTAAGTCGCTTTGGATAAATGCCGTAATGTATGTCACAATTATGCACACAATATTTGCTAATTAAATCAATGCATTCCATTAATGCAGCAGTACAGTACAAGCTGTATGACATCATACTGTATATATCAATTTGGATAAAAATGCCCTGACTGACTGAAGATTCTATTTTTTCACTGGTATAATCTAATCTAGGGTTCAATCAATATGGGTTTTTAAAGGCTGATACCAAAACCAACATTGCATGAATCTGCAAAAGTGTGTCCCTGGTAGATCGTTGGCTGCGGTGCTAACACTTAAGCATACACCATGTTGAGTGATAGTAGGTTACTAGCATTATCTCAAAAATTAGAAAATTAGAACTTGTAGCAGCTCTGAAGCTAAATAGTAAATAATACAATTATAAGTGGCTAAATCTGGCAGGTTTGTTTAAGAGATTGGTAAATAAATTACACAAAATATGATACAAAAATTAGTGTTGTTTTGAACTACCAGGGAAATCCAAGAGATGATGAGCATAGTAGATCAAGACTGTAAAAGAACCTTTCTGGTGACGGAGGTGATGAGAGTCTGTCCTGCTGTGGTTGCAAAAGTGTGCATGAACGCGCTAAAAGAGCGGCGTTCATTGAACGCGCTCATATTTCTGGTGAACGGAAAGTATCCTTTTGCGTCTAATTAACGTGAACTCTCATGAGAGGTAGCGACGCCCAATAAATTATATTTGTTGAAATGCTGAGTCTGTTAGCTGCTGTGTTTGCTTGCCTACAGTTGATCTGAATTGATTTGCCATATGGTTCTCTTCCTCTTTCCTGTGTAAACCAGATATGGAACACCTTCCCATGCTGTCTTCTCCAAAGATGGACAGGCCTGATCCATGCTATGATCACAAAATAGCCTCCAGGTCTTTTGGGTTCATCTGATCGTATCTTTGCCACTTGACCGGTGGCAGTACTCAGCAGCACCTGTTGCCCACCAATCCCCAATTTATTTTCGGGTTGTGTTCATCATTTGGTTTGAAGCCACCTGAATATGGCCTTGTCTGATTCCTGGAGTGGGCGTTGGGCGAGGGGAAAGGATAGATGACAGGGGAGGGAGGACAGGGCAAGAGGGAGTCATCATCTCATACTCTCGCTTATGGGTTGATGATAATGGGTGAGCCCAAATGTGGAGTGGAGTGCTGGCATTGGTGAGACCATTAGATGGTGCACATGACCAATTTCAGACTGGGCTGAGGCTGCTGTAGTCTCAGTTGGAGCATACAAGATGTCCGGTTCTTTGACACACACTCCACGCCAGGACTTAGCCACCACTGGGCAATACACCCCCTCTGGATAGACGCCTTGCGGAGAGTAAACCCATCCCAAGCCCATGTCTCGGACGGCGGTCCGGCAAGGATAGGCTTTCTCTTCTAGTATCACGATGATATTGGCGGGTGGTGCCGCCATTTGGGTAGCACTAGGAGGGCGGAGTAACCCCCTGATACATATTTCTTGCCCGGGATATTTTGTTGTGTTACATTTCTTCGACAGTTCAACTTCTTTATGGCCTTCTTGAACCACAGCATTCAGACATGCTGGCCACCCATGGGGAGTTGAAGGGTAAAGGTATGTCTTTCTAATTCTTTTCTCAGAGGCCAAGGGAACATGGCCCCATACAGCATGAACCAGGAAATCAGGGCGAGATTAGTCATAAACCCGTTAAAGGTTAGGACAGTGATCACACCCTAGCCAATCCCCCAGAGGCAAAGCTTAATTGTCTTAATTTGGATAATTAAGACAATTAAGCTTTGCCAGGGCTTCTTGTTCTGAACCAGGGTGATCTGATGCATTACTATGGAAAGGAGGCTGATGACCATTAGGCCTTCAACCACAATTTGTAACCAATACATAACTGGGACCCATATGGTGCAGTTGTCAATGATCAGCCAGAGCACTACAGCGGCTCCCTTAATGATAACGGGGGTAGTGCAATCGACTAGAATGCGGCCAGTAGGTTGGTCATGAACCAAGATGTGGTGTACATTTTGTTCTCCCACATATTCTGTATCACTACATGTACCAATCCCTCAGTTAGGCATATTAATCTGAGAATGGCATTCACAGACCACAATCCCTGGACACTGAACATCAGCCAGCTGAAGTTGATGATAGCAAATTCGACAACAAAAGGTTTTGGGGGTTGGGGTTACATGCTAGAAGGTGCGGTAGAATTCCAACCGGCGGTTGTCGCACTCTCATTATTTGGGTCAGGGGTCCAGTTGGTCCCAGTGCTGAAAGTGGTGATTGCTGTATAGTTGCTCATATTGATTGTTCTTTTGGTTGTTGTTTCCCTAGTTTAAGTTGTTCTCTCTAAGTCCAAGCTAAGAGTGAGCAGGGTGCGGCCACACGTACCTACTTATGCTTGGTTAAGCTCCTCCTCTGTCTCCACCCCTTGGAGGAGGAGTAGCGCCTCCTCCTTGGTGACAGGGGTGGACTTTTGACATCCTCTTTGGAAAATCGCTTGGACCGCCCACCCCAGCAGTATCAGTGCCAGGACGGTTCCGAGTCCCATTAACAAATAAGATGCTACCAGTTTAAGGACCTGATCTTTCCCAAGACTTCTTTGGGTATTTCCAGGGCTGCTTCAGTAATGGTACGTCCCCATTATTCTGCAACTGTACTGCAGGCCTGCTCCAGCAGGGAGATGACACAAGTAGCTGTGGCTATTCATACTGCCTTCACTACCACATAGCCAGACATTGACTCCACTAATACCAATAGGTATCTTTCTCCTCTTCTGCCTGTGATACCGAAGGGTCCATCCATGTAGATGGGTCCACATGGTATCGTACTCTTGATGTTCTGTAGTCCTTCAACTCACTGGCCTTTTCACCCTGCATTGTATTGTCCACATACAGCACAGGTTCTTAGGGCCACTCTAATGCACTTTTCTGGTATCCAGAGTCCTAGTCGATCCAGTCCTCTGCGTGTGGGTAATACTGCGGCATGCCCCACATACTCATGTGCTGCCTGGTTTGGGTGGTATGCGCCCTCTGGTGCACCACTTCCAAGTCAATGCACATTTTCATCTCTGCGATCTTTCTCCATAGATCACTGTGGGCCACTGTCTTTTACTTGGCTTCTTTGAACCCATTGTCAAGCCAGATGTCCCAGTCCTCTTTCAGGGTCTGTGCACAGTAATAACTGTCAGTTTGTGCTTTTTGAGTTCCATGAGACCTTCGAGGACTGCTGTGACCTCTCCGGTCAGTGCTGTTCCTGGAACCCAACCACGATGTCTGTGTTCTTCTTTGCCTGAATTTTTGAGGATGAAACCCCAATAAGCCACAGTGTCTTCTTTGAGCCATCTGTTCTTGTAGAGCTCCCCAGTATCTTGCAAGCACCGCCAATTCTCTTTCTTCACTCATGTACTTGCGTTCCACTGGAGTTAGGACGTAGTTCCACAGAGCTACTTCGTTCCTCACCACTGCTACTTTCTGCTAATATCTTCTTGTTCACAGTATATGGTGACTTCCAGGCGGCAATCTATTCATCTGGGCTCAGATATAGCTTTTTGCAAAGCTACCACAGCCATGTGGTCTGCTGCTGATGAAGTCCACTTTTTTGTTCATGTTGCAGCTGTTTTGTCTTGTCCAGTGTTTTTGATGTGCTTTGATGAGCTGTCTCTTCATCTGATATATATTTCAGATTTGTGTACAGTTTCAAGTATCCTTGTACATCAGTGTTCCTCAGACCAGTCCTCAAGACCCTTTCATGACATATTTATTGGATCAGGTGTGCAGTAGAGTAGAGCTGGAGCAAAAACTAGCAGGACAGGTGGGTCTTGAGGACTGGGTTGAGGAACACTGTTGTACATGATCTCTCACGTAGTTGCATAGGCCTCGTATGGCTTGGAGCTCATGCTCTGAGGTTGGAGGGTTGATTTGCGTGACTTTATCCTGAAAACCATGTGACAAACCCAGCTCAGAGGAGATGCTGAAACCCAGGTATATGACTTCCAATCTGGTGAGTTGACACTTTCTGAGGTTCAGCTTGAGGCCACTGTTGGTTTGCCAGCCTATCCATATGCTCGTCTTCTTCATCATCTTCAAAGTACCATCGATGTACACTGTGACTCCCAAACCGTCAAGATTCTTCATGACTGTTTCTTGGAAGACGTTGGAGCTGTTATTGTACCCCTGAGGAAGCCTGGATCGACCTTTGTGTGTGAAGGCTGTTTTCCGCTGTGAGGCTGCAGCTAGAGGAAATGACCAAAACCCTTTAGCTAGGTCTTGTATGTCTTCAATGTGCCTTGTGGGTTGATCAGGCTGGCTCAATTAGCCACTGTTCTTCAGTTGAGAGCCTTGAAATTAATCACTGCTCTCCAGCCTCCTCCACTGACTTCTGATTTTTCACTCCCTTTTGGGGCTGTCGGTTATCGGGTTTTGTTCCACCGAATCACCCCCTGAGCCAGTAGTTCTTTGACAATGAGATACATTTCCTAAACAGCTTCAGGAGTGTGTATTCACTCCTCCGACGATCATGTTTGCATACTCAATCATGTTTGCCTAATTTTTTATAGCTGTGGAAAGCGGGTCTTGTTGATTTTCCACCAGTGTAACGGGTCGGCTTCTGCATCAATCTCAGTCTCCGGTTTGTACATTTCCATCTCAGCAGCTTTCTCCTCATTGGTTTTATTTGTAGGGGAGTCCGAGTAGTTTCTTCCGCTGTAGCTGCTGCTGGTGTTAGCCTTGTTAGCCTTGCGAGGCTGACTGCTTGCTCACAGCTTTGAACAAGACAACGCGGCTTCCACCTCCACCCCTCCCCCGACCAGATGTAAGCGAAACTTGATCCCAACCAGTATTTCTAACCAACTCTGCTCATGTAGCGCACATATACAACTAGTGCTCAGTTTATGAACAAAAATATTATATTTATCATGTTGTATAGTAGTGCAATACAAGTTAATCCATTAAAGTTATTTTTTGTAAACTTTTTTTTGCCGTATTATCTCATAATAACAAATGCCAGTATAGTCGTGTGTATTAAATGAAACCAGTGTCAGATCGCAGACCGGATGACACCGGTGAAACCGGAAACCGGCCCAACCCTAAGAGGAAGCGCTGTGTAGTAGACGGTCTTGTGGTAGGGGTGGAACCACTGTTTCTCAGGTTCTTCTGTGACTCGCCCAGGTGAAACCCGTCAGGGGCCTCGGTTCCCCTGGATCTTTCCTGAGGTCTGGGAGTACTGGTATGTTCTGGTTGTTGGTATGATGCCTGAGCTACATACCTTTCTTCTGTTTCTTGATTCAGTGGGGTCAGCCTGGCTGGCTTTAGAAGGTTTGGGTCCAAAGGAACCTTTTGTTCCCCTCCTTGCCCTCCTTGCATCCTATGATAATATACCAACTTCACTTCTTATAAGCTCACCCATGTGTAGTTATCGCGGTCCCACTGTTGCAGGGTGCGCAACACTCGCCTCTCCGTCTTCCTCCAATCAGTCAATGGGGCCCTGAACCATGCCAGGGCCAGGGAGGCTAAGATTGCGTTTGAGCTGATGACCGTGCATTCATTGTTACTACCTCGACTGCTTCAAGGTAGCCCTGGGGGTCGTCTTTGTAGCTGGAACCGGATACATATACCACATGTTTTGCTAGTGGAGATGCTATCAGCTCAACATTTTATGTATTGTACCAGGACAGTTCATTCTTCTTCACCCACTGCTGTTTCATATGCAGGGCGGCAGTAGCGTTGGAGGTAGAGTTTCCACCCTGCAAATGCAAGGTCGGCGGTTGGAGTCCAGCTCCTCCCGGGAAAAACTCTGTCGTAGTGTCCTTGAGCAAGACACCTAACCCCAAATTGCTCCTTTTGAGCAGGATGGCGCCTTGCATGGCTGCCTCCGCCGGTATGATATGTAAGTCGCTTTGGATAAAAGTGTTTGCTAAATGCTGTAATGCAGGGCTTTCATCTTCTCCACCTCTGGTCTGCAACTGCTGGTCAGACACAATTATGATTATGTCTGCTTTCACGTTGGTAAAGTCCCTGATTGTTTGGGAGACTTCAGGGTGCATTGTGGAGGTTTTTCTTTAACTCTTTGCTTGAACCACGCTGGTAGGGGGTATGCTTGATGTTGACCAGGTCTTGGAGATCTTGTGTCATTTCCAATTGAACTGCTTCGTCAGTAAACTAATTTGGTTGATACCTACAGCACCCGCCATATAGATGCTGCCAAAATCGCAAAACTTGCAGATTTTCGACCTAAAACTCTTTCCTCACTCCCTGAGCAAATCGACTCCATCGATAAATTCACAGATGATTCAAACTACATTTTACTTTATTCACTTGACTCTGTTGCACCGATAATCACAAAAATGTGTAGTCTAAACAAACCAACGCCTTGGGTTACTAAGAACACACATGCACACAAAAAGGTGTGTAGAAGGCTAGAACGTAAATGGCGCTCATCCAAATTTGAGGTATTTCGGCTAGCTTGGAATGACAGCCTATTGAATTAAAAACGTGCGCTCTCCACTGCTAGGGCCTCCTATTTCTCAGCACTAATTAATGCTAACAAAAATTCTTATTCAACACGGTAGCAAACATTACCCGAAAACCCTTCTCTGGACTTAATACTCCATTTACAGCTAATGATTTTCTAACATTCTTTACAAAGACAATTAGTTGTATTAGAGATGATCATAAAGTCTCCCTAGGTACTTTTTCCTAAATAGTACTTGCCTCTAAATCCACAACCTGCCTATCTGACCCTCTTCCTACCAGTGTATTATTTTGTGCAATTTAGGCACAGTACACGTTCAATAATAAACTTTTAATAAACAAGGGAACAACCAAAATAAGAAAAAGTAAAAACATTGCACTATTTATTAAAACTGGAAAGGGCTCTACATCAGTGTTTCTCAACCTTTTATGTGCTAGGAACAGGCAATCTGCAAGTGCTATTCTTTGAGGTCTATTTCGACTACTAAAAAATATAAAGCTCAGTTTACTTTAGATTAGATTAGATTGCACTTTATTGATCCCCTAGGGGAAATTCAGGTGTTACAGCAGCAATTGGCAGAACAATGGCAGAAATAGGGAGGGCAGTAAAAAAAATGAAGAAGAAAGAAAGAAAAGGAAAAAAAGAAAGAAAAAAAATACAACAATAGCAATACTATAAAATATAAAGTATAAGTATCAGTTTAGCAAGGGACCAGTCAAAAGTATGCCAGGGAACAGCACATGTCCATGGGCCTGGGCTTGAGAAACACTGATCTAAGTGGTTTCAATAACACAGTGGCTGACTGCTCTCCAGTAGGATGTTTTGATTAGATTAGATGCACTTTATTGATCCCCTAGGGGAAATTCAGGTGCCATCATTATACTGTTCCTTCAGTCTTAGAAGTGTGGCCTCTAAGACCCCCCACTTCCGTCACCATGGTGGAGGTGCATCGCCTCTCTCTGCCATTATGGTTCTTTCTTCAGTCAGCATCTGGCGGTCTTTCAGGTGACGGATAAATAGCCACAGAGAAGGATGGCGCACTTGCACTGCATCATTCATTGCCCAGTGGTAAGCTACCATGAAAGAATATTACAACAATTAAACAAAGACCAAACAGGAAATTGACTTGTACACAGACATTTTGCAAGAACACTCACATTCAATAATGATTGTTTGTTCTTTGGTCCATGCCCCTTTCGAAGACATTCCACAGAGCTGTTGGAAAGGTGGATCCAGGTTGGATGTATATATTCCTCTTGTAGGTGATGAACTCTTGCATTGCAGGGTAGTGTCTCAAAACATGTCTACAATGTCTGCCATTGACAAGTTAATCTGAACCAGAGCAAGCGGCAGGTAACCACGCGCCATGAACAGATGACCCGAGCAGCCAATCCAAGCTCTTGGATCCTCTTCCATAGGGATTGGTTGAAATGAAAATAACAACCACCGACTCTGGCTTGAGGGAACTCAGTTTCCAGTGCTGTCTTCAGGGCATTTACAAGTTCAAGTACAACAAGTTGAGGGCACCAATTGTGGTGGGTTACTCGTCTGATGGCCACTTTGACAGTTTGGAATACTTGCCTATAGTGTCCAATGGTGCGCTACTCCATAAGCACTTGTACAAAAGTTGTACAAAACCATGATGCTTCCCAGTATGGTAAAGCAATGTCTGTATGGTCGAGGGCAACTCTTAAAGGTGGGATCCATGTAAGTTGTTCTGCATTGTTGCAGCTGTGTGAGGTTGTCATCTGTTGCAAACACCAGTATGCCCCAGTCCTTGTCAGCATGAAACAAAAAACGTTCTTCAGCCCATGATAGGGCCCATGGGCCTGCGACCTCCGCTTCATCTACAGTACATGGGATGGGTGGCATTTCCTCAGACCTGGCTCTGCATTGTTGAGCGGACGGACTGAAACCCTGGTATTGGTGGTCAATCACCTCCTCCTTGGACTGCCCGACGATGTCGCACAAATTCTGCATTGTAAACCCATCTTACTGGTACAGTTGGATCCCGCCTCACTTGGGCTAAAACATCTTGCCAAAATTAGAATAGTAAACTTGTACCAAAAAAAAAGCCTAAACCCCCATCTCTAGTGTGTGAGTGTGCATGCATGAGTTTTGTCTTTCAGCTCCTGTTCTTCCCACACAAGGTTGCAACATTGTTACATTTTAAGCACTGAGAACCTGTCTGCTCCCACATTCCCGCACACTTTGGCTCCTGCAAGTCAGAGGGTATTCTATATTTTATGTATAAATTGTTATGGCTGTATTGATTTAAAAACCCAATAATGCGGTGGGTCCACCAAACTGGCGAACATTGGCTGAGTAACAAAAACAGCACACAAGTGTTAAACTAAGAAAACATAGGGCTATGGGAACATAGGGCTGTGGGAACATAGGGCTGTGGGAACTGTGGCATACGGAGGGAGTTTAGGAGGGGAAGGTTGAAGGAGGGGCAGTGCGGGCAGGTTCCCAATCAGCGGCAGAGGCGAGACAGCTGAGCCTATTAGGAGGATCGGGCAGGGCCAATGAGGAGAGAGAACGGCGGAGTTAAATAGAGGGAGAGAAATAGAGAGTGTGTGACCTATGGGAGGTAGTAGAGTAGCGACTAAGCGTGTAACGGACCGGACTGAGAACCCTGCTGTGTGCCGAACCCCTGACCATCGGAGGACCCTTCTTGTGCTTGACCATCGCCTGTCGGACTACCCTTCTCCTGCCTTGACTCCTGGACTAGACCACGACCACCCCACCCGTAACACTGAGTATACGGGACTCAAACTAACCCATTCCCTCCCCGAAACAGGAAATAAAGAACTGTTTGGGGTAAATTGCTGTGTAGACATTATATGTGTTATCTCCGGCCCGGTGGACACTCACTTTTCCCCCGAGTGTGCCACAGAACATAGACACACTCCCCTTCCTCTAACTAATTATGTGGAAATCTTCAAATGAAGTCTCAAAATACATTTATTCTCACTGTCATATGGCCAACCTTAGCACGGTCTGGCTCGGGACCAACACAGTCTCCCTCCTACTTCAGCTTAGACAGTATTAACATAGAAATTTGCCGTTGGGAACCGAGCATAGGGCTGCCTCCTAATTGCTACATATCAAATCATTCTTTTTCTGTCTTCTGTATTAGTCTGTGCGTGGCTGACCATGTCTATCTTAATGTACAGGTCTTGCTTAGCCTGACTATGTGAGTGTGCGTGGCTGCCTGTCATTCTCCTTCTCAGACACCGTCACAGTGTTCCTACCATGCAGTGGATGCGGGTGCTGCCCCGGCTCATACGGTCATCAGTGCTCGCTGGAGTGGCTGTGTCTGTCTGTCTGTGCTTCCTCTTTCTCAGACACTTGCAGTGTTCCTACCATGCAGTGGATGTGGGTGCTGCCTCGCCTCCAAGGGTCACCAGCTCTTGCCCTAGCCCCTACGGTCGTCAGCTCCTGCCCTGGCTCTAACAGGGCTAAATATTTACTTTTTCACTTGGTAGCACTGATGCTCCCAACTTCAAAAGTTAGGAGCATTACATTACATTACATCATTTAGCAGACGCTTTTGTCCAAAGCGACTTACAAAAGTACATTTTTCGTCAACATTAGTCAGACCAACTATACAACGCAGTCTTTCATCAGCTAAACACTTCAATAGGAACAGGTAGCATGAACACTTCAATAGGAACAGTAGCATGGAACACTTCAATAGGAATAGTAGCATTATTAGTAAAAGTGTATTATAATTTTTTTAGGTTTTTTTTGGGGGGGGGGGAGAAGAATAGAGTAGAAGGAGATATGTTTAGATAGGTCAGTTCAGGTAGGGTTTAGGTGTAGGCAGAAAAGATGGGTTTTTAGTCTCCTGCAAAAGATGGGTAGCGATTCAGCTGTCCTGACTGAAGGGGGGAGCTGATTCCACCATTGCGGTGCCAGGGATGCGAAGAGCCGAGCCCGTGACGAGCGACTTCCAAGCCCACGCAGCGATGGGGGGGGCGACCCGCAAGAGTGGAGGAGCGGAGCGGACGAGCTGAAGTTTGGAAACTGACCAGGGATTGCAGATCAGGAGGGGCAGTTCCATGTGTTGCCCTGTAGGACAGTACCAGTATCTTAGTATCAGTATCAGTAACACTAAAACTGCCACAATACCATTTCTAGTGCCAGATACACAGCAATTAATTTGTTGGGAAGAGATGCATTGTGCAAATTGAGAACTCAATGTACACCAGAAGATATAATAATTGATTATGATGGAATAGCTTCCCAAATATCTATGACAAAGCCAGAAACAGCCAATGTTCATTGGATAGGTCAAATACAGGACCAGGTTGAAAAAACTATGACAAAATGGGGTAAATACATCAAACCTCAACTTCCGTATGCCACTGAATCAAGTATAGACTGTACATTACGATACGACCCAGATTAAAATCAGCATTTAATCTAGTTGGCTCATTTTCTCTATATTAGATATTTGTATCCCGCATCGAACCGATCGTAGCAGGAGATCGACCATAGACCAAGTCCATCCATCCATCCATCGTCTATACCCGCTTATTCCTATTTAGGGTCACGGGGGCTGGAGCCTATCCCATCATGCATCAGGCGGAAGGCAGGGAAACACCCTGGACAGATCGCCAGTCCATCACAGGGATAACACATAGACAGACAAACACAGTCACACTCATATTCACACCTACGGGCAATTTAGAGTCTCCAATTCACCTAACCTGCATGTCTTTGGACTGTGGGAGGAAACCGGAGCACCCAGAGGAAACCCACGCGAACATGGGGAGAACATGCAAACTCCACACAGAAAGGGCCAGGTGAGATTTGAACCCAGGACCTTCTTGCTGTGAGGCGACAGTGCTAACCACTGAACCACCGTGCCGCCCAGTCAGGAAAGTCACTTGGCGCCATTTCAAAGCAGCTACAGGTCTCAAGATCAACTGTGCGAACAAGTAAGTATAAAGTGCAGCGTAGTTGTGTCACTGCCACGATCAGGAAGAAAACACAAGCTATCACCTGCTGCTGAGAGAAGATTGGTCAGGACGGTCAAGAGTCAACCAAGAACCACCAGAAAGCAGATCTGTGATGAACTAGAAGCTGATCGAACACAGGTGTCAGTGTCCACAGTCAAGCGTGTTATACATCACCATGGGCTGAGAGGCTGCCGTGCAAGAGGGAAGCCCTCGATCCAGAACCAGCACCTTAAGGCTCGACTGAAGTTTGCTGCTGATCACATGGACAAAGAAAAGGCCTTCTGGAGGAAAGTTCTGTGGTCAGATGGAACAAACATTGAGCTGTTTGGCCACAATGACCAGAAATATGTTTGGAGGAGACGAAGTGAGGACATAGACTCCAAGAACACCAAACCTACCGTCAAGTGGTAATATTATGCTCTGGGTCTGTTCTGCTGCCAGTGGAACTGGTGCTTTACAGAATGTAAATGGAATAATGAAGAAAGAGGATTACCTCCAAATTCTTCAGGTAAACCTAAAATCATCAGCCGGAAGGTTGTACACAGTTGGACAGGGACCCCAAACAAACACCAAAAGTGTTAAAGGAACGGCTACATCAGGGTAGAATTAAGGTTTTAGACTCGCCTTCCCAAAGTCCTGACAAGACCCCATCGAGAACATGTGGACTGTGCTGAAGAAACAAGTCTGTCAGAAAGCCAACAAATTCTGTTGAACTGCACCAATTCTGTCAAGAGGAGCGGTCAAAGATTCAATGGAAGTCTAATTGAGGTGAAAATGGCAGAGGGACATTTAACCAAATATTAGCATTGCTGTATGTTTATTTTTTACCCATCAGATTTTTGCACATTTTCAGAAGACCCATAATAAAAGAACCATAAAAGGACCAAAATGCATGAATGTTTTTTGTCACAAAGAAGTTTGAGCTCCAATCATTCCATCACAGAAAAAGTTGTAGAGTTGTAGAAACGATTGAAAACTGAAGACTGCCATGACAGACATGACAGACGTGTTCTTTACAAGTGTATGTAAACCTTTGACCACAACTGTATATAGGAGATGTTTGCACGCGAAGGGTAGATGTTTAGCTAGCTAGATTGAGAGATGCTAATGGCACCGTAGCGAGCAACGTAGTAACAACGCAGGGGAAGACACAGCCGCTTTGCCTGTGTGGTGTTGGACTAATGATCACTGTGATAAAGGACAGTATTATTATTAATGGTTAAGTGGACATATTTATATTATTGAATATAGTCACTACTGTTGTATGTGTGTATTTCTGAAAATCATTCATTACACATGACTTGAAGGGAAAGCCTGTCTGTGAATCTAAACCACCCCCCTTCAGGGCTTACATACAGTACCTTGCAGTAGAAATAGAGGGCAGTGTTCAACAACACAGACAGCAGCAGGACAACTAGTCTGATGATGAAACCTGTTGGAGAGTCTGAAACAGATTCACAGTCATCACATCAGATTACCTAACATCATGAGTACACTTTTTGTCTGTGGTATTGAATCTACTGTTCTACGTCAGGCTTGGGTCAGCTGAGCACTTTTGTTGGGATCTAGTAGCACTTGGTGAGAGAATTGTTTGTTATTCTGATATCTTTGTTTGTTAGTTAAGTCTGTATAATTTGAAGCAGTTTGATTTGTCTAGTCGTCTAGTTCAAGTAGGTGGTAATTGCTGGTAGGGGCTTGAGGTCCACTTGGTGAACAGGTATTTGTTGAACCCAGTAATTGTACTGCGTCAACTGTAGCATCAGCCTCTGCGCACGAAGACTCCGGGCGCAGTAAGACAAGGGAGTCTATCTGCGGGAGTCCATCGAGGGCAGGCCACAGAACAGGGACACAAGGCTAGGCTAGGGAATAATCTAGTGCTTTACTCTACCTTTCCTACTACTTGCTTTCCTGTCCACTATGTCATGTGTATCTCTCCCATCCCTGTCTTAACATCAGCTGATAGGCACGGTACCCCTTTCAGGTGTAGGAACCCCGACAGTCCTGTTACTCCAACAGTCCTTATCATACCATTACTGGAGGACTCTGGAACTGCCAGTTGGTGGTGAAGAAAACTGAGACCATCTCAGCCTTTTCTGAATCCCTCCACTTCATAGCCCTCACAGAAACGTGGATCATTCCTGGAAATACTGCCACTTCAGCAGCCCTCTCGGCTGCTTACTCTTTCTCCCACACCCATAGAGCCTCCGGCCGTGGGGGAGACACAGGCCTCCTCATTTCACCTAGGTGAACCTATACTGTCCACACCTTTCAATTTCTACCTTTGAATTCCACGCAGTTTCTCTTCCTGTCAAGCTTAACATTGGGGTGATCTATCGCCCCACTGGTCAGCTTGATGACTTCCTTGATTAGATGGATGTCCTTCTTTCCTGAAGACGGTACTCCACTCGTTCTTCTAGGTGACTTCCAGCCAGAGAAACTACAATCTATTCTTTATTTTTCCTCATCTTTTGACCTCACTCTCTGAAAATCTCCTCCAACTCAAAAGCCAGGGAACCTACTTGACCTTATCTTCACCAGATCCTGCTGCACCTCCAACCCCTCGCCCTGTATTCAGACCACCACTTTGTATCCTTCTCCCTTCCCATCTCATCCTCCCCCTCCCACTCAGCATCCACTCACACCATTATGACCTGATGCAACCTAAAACCCCCCTCACCTACTTTGCTCTCTTTTGCTATTCTTTCCTCGCTTCCCTCCACTGAGCAGTTCTCTCTGCTGTCCACCGACGACGCCTCCTCTACTCTTCTCTCCTCTCTAGACTCTCTGACCACTCACCACTAAACCAGTTTGATCCTCTCCACCCACCACATGGCTATCTGAATCTCTGTGAACTCACAGAACAGAGCTTCGAGTAGCTGACAGGAAATTGAGAAAATCTGATTGTCCCAACGACCACACTGCCTACCACCTTCTCCTCTCCCACTACACCTCTGCTGTGTCAGCAGCTAAGACGTCCTTCTACATTACTGAAATCCAATCATCTGCCTCCAACCCCAGTAAACTTTCTCCTCCCTCCTCAACCCTCTTGCCCCTCCCCCTCCCTCTTCCCTCTCAGCTGATGATTTTGTCACCTACTTTGCTAAAAAGGTGGAGGACATCAGCTGCTCCTTCCACCCCCATGACGCTAATAATACCATTCCTTACTTACCTACCTCCCCGCCCCCTGTCTCTGGGCTTGCATCCTTCTCTCCTCTCTCCCCAGATGTCCTCGCACTTGTCAGGTCAAACCGAGCCACTCGATCCCATCCCGTCCACTCTTCTCCAAACCATCTGTTTTGACACACCCTTCCTCACTACCTTTATCAATTCCTCCCTGTGCTCAGGCCACGTTCCTGTTCCTTTAAAGACTGCAAGAGTCAAGCGTCTACTTAAGAAACCTTCCCTTGACCCTGCTGCCATTCATAACTACAGACCAGTATCTCTTCTCTCCTTTCTGTCCAAAACCCTTGAACGAGCAGTTTCCAATCAACTCTCTCAGAATGACATCATGGACCCGCTTCAATCCGGCTTCAAGGCTTCTCACTCTAATGAGACTGCTGACTTGCAGAATAGGACAGCTGGCTGTCCTACTCTGCCAACATTGCTGTGACAACCGGCTCCTGTACGTTTGCCTTCTACAACATCTGCAGAATCTGCAGTTCCTTGTGGGGGGAGCGATGCAACTCAACAAATGTCCCGCCTAGACTACTGCAACACTCTTCTGGCCGGGCGACCCGCCTCTGCCACCAGACCTCTACAGCGCATCCAGAATGCTGCGGCCCGGCTGGTCTTCAA
>OMOT01043866.1:0-11294 GCA_900312575.1 Acanthochaenus luetkenii
ACCAAAGTCAAACGCGTGACAAGTACAGGATCTGTCGAGTAGGATGTGCCGTAGAACCCGTGGTCCATTCAGCGTTTTCACGGGACAGTATCAAGATGATTGATTTTAATGGTGGTCTTTCAGGATTGTTGGCAGGAAGACGTCCCGTCCGCCCCCCCCCGGCCCTGTCCCTCGCTGTGTCCGTCCACAGAGTTGATTGTACAGTAAGTGGCAGTTGGTGCTGCAGCCCCGGCACAGCAGTGCTTTAGGAGCCGTGATGCCGGGACCCCACGTGAATAATGGGAACCCTGTGCGGCGGCCCAGCTGCTCCTGTTGGGGCCCGGCACAGCCAAAGCCAAACAGCAGGCCTCTTACACTCGGCGCTGATAACGCACTCTGTCAACGTCCAGCCGCGCAGGAACGCGGCCAATCACAACTGACCACAGCGTGTGGCGATATTTCAGACCCCTGCCCATCTGCTTCCTGGCCCGCCCGACCTTGGAGGTCACCCTGACAACGGATGTCAGGCCCAGGGACGAGGCCAGTTGCTCTGAGTGATGCCCTCTAAGTGAAAGAAGGACCTCTGCTTAGACGTGCATGACCTGCATTCAGAAGGGAGTAAATCAAACACCGTTTCTACTGAGTTGTTATACTATTTAGTTTAGTTTGTTTAGTTTGTTAGACTATTTAGGAAAAGTTTTTCTCATTTAAACATGGCGGAAAGCTTAACCTAACCTTAACCAAAGTTAGGTTTTACTTGCCTAAACTTGATCGTTACATCCAACAATCTATCAGAGAAGTATAGACAGAGACAGCAACTTCCCATAAGGAGGCTGATGTTGTGGGCAGACAGCCAAATGGCAGCTACTGACCGACTGTGATAAAAGTGCCAAGAGCTGCTCTGTTTAGCTGTCAGTGTGTGAACGGCGCCGCCTGACAGAAACTGTCTTCACTTCATGACACTGGGGTTATCGCAGTAGTGTACATAGTGCATACATCAACAAACCCTTCTGGCTTCAAGTCAAGTCCACATGAGAGAAAATGACTAAATTTAGTCCACAGTGTCCTGGGTCGCGGGATGTGAGGCAAGGGGTGAATTCTGATAAGACCATTTTATTGATTCCTGCAGGCAAATCCTCTTTTTGCTTGCCTCCCTTCACCCTGGGACAGCAAGAGATAGCACCCTGACAACTAGCTGCAACAACTATGCCTGTGTCTCTAGATACATACTCTAGATACCACTGACTGGAGTTAGGTCCACTGTGATCCCACCATCTTGAACATATTATATCAGACCTCACAACCTCACCACTGAGTGGGTGGCTCTAAGTGAGTGTAAGGATCAGTGGCGAGCGGTGACCTCTGGAGCTGGGCATGCATTCGGGCCGGATATGAAATAATTTATGGGTGAGCTGGGCCAGTTATGGCCCAAAGCCGGTACAGATCCGTAAGCCGGATCCGTGGCTGTATTGGGCCGTTGTGCAAAAAGACACTGGGGTGGATCCGTTTTGCCGATCCTCGCCAGATGCTGTGATACATCCCAGCCCGGATCTGGTCCAGTTTCATTTGGCTGTCTGGGGTTCCTCTACCTGTACAAAAACACTGTCAAACTCTTCTCGCTGTCTTTGTAGTTGCTCTGCTGTTGTCTTCATTTCACTCACACAATACTCCAAGCCCTTGGACATCCTTTTGCAATCCTCAGTCATATTTGACAAGTAAGTTAGTGTCTGTCGCTGAACTAACCGGGCATGGGAAGGGCCAATCAGCTAGCTGGTGGCAGTGTTGCGCATGCGTGTTTCCAAGATAAGATCGTTCACAGACAGTTTTTCTGCCCACCATTCTCACGGTCAGAGGATACATGCATTACCATGCATACAGCTGGAAATGACAAAGAGCGCATGTGCAAAGTAACCTGACAGCTTGAAAGCTTTTCTACGGAGCCCCACAAGGCTCACGGCGAGGATCTATTTATTGCGTTCCCACCGTATCGCAGTATTGCAGTTTGAAAGTAAAATAATTGGACAGTAGGAAACAAACATTTAAATGAAAATGTTTAATGTAAATAATGCTTGTGTTAATTAGAATAAAATAATACATTGAAATCTAAAAATTATTCAATTAAAATTAAAATTTCATATGTAAATTCATTATTTTAAACTGCCTTGGGAATGCGCCTCATTTATAGCTTATACCAGCTCGCCACTGGTAAGGATGCTGGGAGTTGTATGGGACAGTGTTGGGTACCTACTGTGGGAAGGAGTGTTGGCCAGCAGTAGGGGGGGTTGTACTGCTCTGCTGCTTTACTGACAGGAAGTGGGCCCGCTCTGTCCCCACATTCCTCCAACAGATGTTTGACAGAGAAAATATTTTCACAGCTGGAAAGGGAAGGGAGGGAAAATATATGTTTTACGATACATCACAGAGGAGGTGGCATAAAATGAGAAAAACAACAACAACCACATGCACGTAATTTGACAGTATGGTTCAGTTTACATGCACCATCCTCAAGGTTGGTCCAAGGGAACTCTATTGGATGTCCTCAATTTTTCCCATCGTTCCCGGGATCCATGTCCTTGTGTTGATGACAGGAACTTTAACCATTAATCATTCGCTCTCACAGGATGTGAGCCTGGTGAGAATGTAGGTCTCACTAGAGAAGGTTACATTTTCTGATGAAAGTGTGTGTGTGTGCTTGCTTCGGTTTGAAAAGGTAGACAGTTGAATTCAACAGAAAGAGTTGAAATGTCTAAAATGCGATTACTTGTTGTATGTTAGTGTCACTTGTCCTTGTATCATAACTGACTGCTTTAGTACATTTAGAAAAGTAGCACAGTAGAAAATGTTTCAGTTCCTTGTTCACCAACGTTAAAAGCGACCTTGATAGACTATTGACTATTGAAGTCACAATAGGCCTAATAATAAATTGCAGTGCTTTTGAAACCGTGGCATATAAAATATAGTAATTTAATATGCAATTGCCGGCCTAACGCGACCCCTGGGTCACATGTGTACCGGGTATATCAGGAGAGCAGGAGTTTGTATCAAAGGTTCAGACAGTTATGTAACTTCTGTTGTCCTGTTTGGTCCAGTGGTCATGATTGCTGATAATCACTCGGTTGCCCTGGGTTCAACTCCCAGTGTGAAAAATAATGTTACTAACATTTAGTACAACTCAAAGAAACATTGATATGTTGCATGATGGGGGAAAGGGTTTACACTGCTTTCAAGAGAGTGTTATTTTTGAATAAAATCATACTAATGTCTCTAAATGAATGTGGTAATGATTTATTGATGGTAACTATAAGTAACAAGTCTTTAAAAAACACATGTCTGTTTCAAACTCTTCTAAAATCTTCAATTCACTTAAAATATCCAAAGAGTCCTTAGCTCAGAGATAGTGTAGTGGTTAAGACCCTCGCCTCTGGAGGCCTGGGATCAAATCCCACCAGAGATCGTGCTGCAAGAGAGACAGGGTGAGTTCTGCTACCAGGTATGTGATTAAAAACAGACTTATTTCCACACTACATTCCATATATGTTCTGCTATAATATTAATAAAAGTGATTACTTACATGATGAATAAAGGTGATTACTGATACCATATACAAGGTGAATAAAGGGGATTTTAAAATGAGTGACTAATACAACAAACCAAAACAAAATGGCTTCCAAAATGACTAATACAATAAAACAAAACAAAATGACTTCCAAAACAAAACAAAACAACATGGCTTCCAAAACAAAATGACTAATACAACAAACCAAAATGACTTCCTAAACAAACCAAACCAAAACAACATGGCTTCCAAAACAAAATGACTAATACAACAAACCAAAATGACTTCCTAAACAAACCAAACCAAAACAACATGGCTTCCAAAAAAAAAAACACAAACAAAACTATACCACAGGTACAAACAGTACAGTACAAGGATTAATAAAACTGCGCTGCATGTAGCACTGTTGTTTCACTCTCTGTCCTGTCAGATGAGACAGCAGAGAGGCTTCCAGCTCTCGAATCACCACGGAGCAGTTATTCTCTCTTTCATGCGTCGGCCCTTAGCTGTTTGGGCAACACAATTTATCTCCCCAACAACGTTCAAAAATTGGATGTTCTATCACTCAAGTTGAACAACTTGTTGGCAACAGCAGGACAGACTCCAGTGTTGCAAACAAGCATCCGGGCGATGCATTCAGATTCATTTGTGACGTATTTGCAACCTTTATTTATCCGGGGAAAGTTTGCTGAGCGCGTGAACTTTTAGTCTGCAACAGCCTTTGCATTAATTGAGTTACACCTCAGAGCTCTTCTCCTGTTGGCCACTGAGGAGCTCCGCTACACACCTTGCTCAAGGGCACCTAGACAGCAGCCCATACTGCACACTTACCTCAGTCTGAACCCTCGCCTGAATCCCTTGTGTTGCCACAGCTGGGTCCGTGAGTTTGAAGATCCTCTTGGTGGAAGGAAAACATGGCCGGGGAGAGATCAATATCCCGCCTGTTATTATTGCTGGTGTGGCCTGGGTGGTTGTGGAGTCTAGCCAGAGACAGCAGGCAGCTGTCAGTCACAGACCACCTGAGGAGACGTCTGCCTCTGAAACCGGATGCCTGAGGTTGGACGCAGCGGCTCACATAGATAAATACCTATGTTTACACAGGCAAAGCTGTTTACTATACGTCAAACAGTATTTGTTTTATGACACTTTTATTCATCATAGCCCGCTATAATATTGTCCATATTAGTCTTGTTCCACTGACATTTTGGAGGAAGACACATCTGCCAAAAGTTATGATACACAACATTGTTTCATTAAAATCATTATAATATATAGTTTTCACAATAGTCTGCCATGTAATCCACGTTGGTTTTGTCCTACTCATCTCCATCACTTCTGAAAGCAGCCCTGCACTATTACTCATATCTCCACTGAATTAAAAAGAATGATCCCCTTGAAACTGAGCTGAAGTCAAACAAGGTTATATGTGATGATGGCAATAACTGACACAGATCCCAGTGGTGATTCATTTGATGGCTGACCCATCATAAAAAAATGTGCTGAATTGTGCATTCTCGTTTTTCCTAGATCTTTTTTTCTCCCAATCTGTGGTTAGAGTATATTTGCTTATACAGGTGCAAGGATGACAAGAACATTCATCTATGTCACTTCAATGACTTTGAACTAAACATTCGTCAGAGAACAGGAGAACTTTTCCCGTTTTGGGGTTTGATTCAAAACAGGCGAGAAATTCGCTTCCTGCTGCATCCAGCTGGCCACATTGTTCGGCCAGAGTCCTGGCGGCCCGGGCTCCTCTGGCTCCGATCCCGTCCACTACTGGGGCAGCACAGGGCTCTGACCCCGCGACCCCACGGCTCCGAGTCAGGACGGACTGGAGGGATAAGCAGCCTGGGCCAACCGGTGATGGGCTTGCAAGTCTATGCATTACACATAAATCTGGAATCAGAGCTTGCAGCAACACTGACAATAAGTAATCTATTACCTTTATCAGCCTCTATCGGTGACCAGTAGGAATCGCAAAAAACATCAACAGAACTCAATGCTAAATAATACAGCTTTGTCATGTAGCCCTTCACATCCATTCCTGCTGCACACTCAGGCAGCTGCTGCTTGGCGAAGCCTTCCTCCATCACCACAGCCTCCACCAGCGTTGATCCTATTTCCATATCTAGCGATGCTCTCTGCCCTGTATGCCATGTTGGCTTGTCATGTCTTGTCACAGTCGCATTGATAGCTTAGGGCGGGTTATTGTGTATGTTCTTTGTCATATCTTTAGCGTGGTTGGTTGGATTCGTTGATTGGTTGGTTGGACCGAAAATAACTGTATTATGATGTGTTGGAAAAGAAAACGGCGTAAACACGGGTAAACTTTCAAATCCGAACGGAGGTAAAGATTTGTAAGCGAGCTACGTGAGAAACTAGCATGTCACTGGCGTCACGTGAAAAGGATGGTTCTCTATGGGCTGAGACATTTCGACAAACTTTGCTTAACCCCGCTCATGAAACTCCATCAAACCCCAGTAGATACATTTCAAAAAGGCATGGTCAAGCTAAAACAAAGGCTATTTCACTTAGTTCCATCTTAGTTGGCGTCTTGGAGATACAAGGTGTTCGCCCAACAGTGACGAGTTGCTGAAGAGAATATGAAAATGGTGTAATGGACGAGTGGATATAACGTGAATACAATTCCAGTCTTTTTTAATGTAATAATCAATATACTGTAGTTAATCATAAATAACGACTGCTTATCCGCTATCAGCCAGGTATTAAGTGTGTCAAATGTAGAGGGCAGCATCTTCAGTATGTTACAGGGACTCCAAGGGCCACATCGAGAGACATGGACAGCAAGTCCATGACCTCCCTGTGTGTTTTCCTCCTGTCCAGGATGTTGCCTAACACAAACTCGAGGCGCCCCACACCCCTGCCTGCGCTCGCCTCCGTGCGTATTGTTTAACATCTCAGTTGCTTGTTTGGAGAGTTGGGTTTTTGCAGGCAGCTGGTACCATGTCTGGGGAAGAGACGTTTATAATTTGCTTCCTGTTAATGTCCCGGTTACACTAAGGACTTCACACATGCACAGGTTTTCGCAATTCAAGAAGCTCTAAAAACATTGCACACACATATACACACATACACACACACACACACAGGCACATGCAGGCACATGCAAGCACACACAAGCTACAATTTGTGAAACCACAGCGCACACATTTGTGTAACTTTCACACGCAATGAACAACATTTGACTTGTAGCTGTACCAGTTGAACTGAATCCTGAATTTCCCATGAATCTTAATGATGGCAAGGAACAACTAATTGTAGGCCTGTTGTGACTTGATGCTGAATCCTCTTGGATTTTGGCTCCAACTTGCAGATCAATAGTTGTTATGAGTTTAACTGCATAATGATAGCTGTTAGTGATGCATTGTGAATCCATGCGGTGTCCTTTATGAGTGTCAGAGCTTGTTATAACAGGATCTTTGCCTGACCTGAGGCCAAACGAGTGTAGCGCCAGGAAAGTAGCATTATATTACATTATATTATCTAGTTTCACACCGGAGATGGGAAGAAATCCTCACACTTACATTTCAAGAGCAGGGGATGAAATGAAATGGAAGTTCAAGTTGGTTGACAGTCAAAACCCAATAACCAACTTTGAACTGCTGCCAGGTTTGGTTTCTTTTCAAACAGAGAAGAGTGAAAGTAGAGGCCACAATAGGGGAGTCTGGGGGGTAATGTCTTGCCTGCTCACTGTCAGGCCCCTTTCACTGCTCCACGGGCCCGGCCTGGACCACAGCCTGGACCGCAGCCTCCCTGTGAAAAGAGCAAGGATTAAGACAGTTGGAGATAAAGACAAAGGGGACACATCGCCTCCCTTTCCCCTGAGAGCACCCCCGGCCACACAATGACGGTGTACAATGGGATGATGTGCTCTTTTGGCCCGGGCCGGATGTGTCATCTCGCACTGCTGTGCAGAACTTCCCAGCATTGTGTGCGGGCCTCTGCCATTGTGGCCAGGCAATACTAATACCTTGCAGATATTTCACAGTGGGTGAATGCTTTCTTTCCACCCAGGCAGCCTGGAGTTCCATGGCTCCCAGGGCCAGGAAGCAGGGAGGCCCCAGGACTCATGAGCCATCAGTGCCTGCAGCACCACCGCTTCAGCTGCGGGGGAGGCTGTGGGGAATCATAAATACTTGGTTCTTTCCTATCTGAGAATTCCATTCCAAACAGGTAACTAATGATACTATTTGAGTTTTTGATGAAGAGGAATCCTGTGTAGCTTTTTTTATTACTGTTGTAGCAGATGGACTTAAATCTGATGGACTTAAATCTGGATTCCTCATGATTTACAAAGGCGTTCCGCAGGGTTCCATTTTAGGTCCACTTCTCTTCACTTTTTTTATAGATAATATTTGCAATATTTGTACTTATGTGAAGCATTCTAAATTATATTTTTACACTGATGATACCGTTTCTTATTCCACAGCAGCCTCTAAGTCATTGGCATTTTCAAATGGCACTCATTGATCTCAAATTAGTAGTAAATGCAGATAAAACAAAGTACATGTTGTTTTCTAGGAAGGATCCCTTATCAGCACTTTAGATAGAACACTGATAGAAAGGGTCCCATCTTATAAATACCATGGCATTTGGATTGATGAGAAACGGTTTTTCCCGAGGTGTGAGATAATGGCCAATATTCCGGTGTAACAGGACATAAAAAAGAGGATGAAAGATGTCTTCACACTAGACATTTGTAATGCCAATTCTAAGCCCATCTGGAACTGATGTAGGCTTTAGGCGAGATATAGGTGCATTTTATTCCAAAGTTTAAAATGTGCCCCGAAACAAATATTTCAGTCAAGCGGCCATCTTCAGTGCATCTAATCTAATACGATGAAAGAACCCAAACCAGGAACTATGCAGTTGTGATATTTGTCATGACCACTTAGTGCTGTCTGCTGAGAGAAGACCAGAGAGGAACTGAAAGGGTGGACAGAGGAACTGACTGTGTGCGAGCAGTCAGAGGGAACATTGCCCCGGGGGACAATGAAAGCACATTTTTCTCCAATGTCATGGAGATTTCTTTCGCTAATGAGCTGCATCCACGAGCTATCAAGTGCTGCCAAATACAGAAGGGAGTTGTTCCTTTGGTTAGTTAAATCATGGGCAATTTTGTGGCTTTGAAGCTTGGGATGCAAGCCTTCATGTAACTGTTAGTGGGAGCCTATTTCCACTTGTTTTTGGTTTAAAATGGCACAACGAAATGGCTCCATAAAAGTCTGGACGCTGTATTGGGTGATTTGTTGAGGAAGTGTTAGCTCTCCTTCGTGTTATATATTACATTACATTACGCTTTTATCCAAAGCGACTTGCATATCATCATACCAATGGCGAGGGGCAGCCATGCAAGGTGCCAACCCGTTCAACGGGAGCAATTTGGGGTTAGGTGTCTTGCTCAAGGACACTACGACAATTTAACCTCCTGAGCCAGTGCCGCCCCAATTTTTTACAAATCATTTTGGACATGCACACATCGTTTCATCACTCATGAGAATTCACAAGTCTCAAACAAAGTGGGAAAAGTCAGCTGCACTCCCAGACCCGGACATTTCACCGGCCCTCCCCCACATGAACACTACGTCGTCTGAAGGCCTCACAGTCCCAATGTGGAACTAGGTTTTCTCTTCGGCTATCTCTATTCAAAACGGGTATGGTGGCATTGTATGTAACACAACACCTCAACAGAGAAGCCAAACAGACTTTAGCCCATGGCACTTAACATGATCCATGATCCATGAACAATGCATTTGGAAATCGAATACACCTCAAAGAGCTTAGGTAATGTTAGCGATGTCCTGCGGGTCATACTTTGGTAAGTGGAATGGAATCCGGGGAGGAACTACAGACAGGTACAGTGAACACGGGAGGGGGATCCACATCCTGGTAGAAAAACCACAGCAGCGGGAACGATCCCTCTTCTAGCCCCGTCTTTCAAGTGGTGAGTGTGAGAACGTATCTTCCATTCATCTGCCTAATTCTACAAACCTACAGTGGGGTGATAATGTGCGGTCAAGAGTTTGCTTGAAGCTTTTTATCTGCATTTGAAAAGCTTGCGGTCTGCACTTCTTAACGGGTCAAATAGAAAGATGAAAGGGAGTCAGGGTATTCAGCTCAGTATGTCCCTCTCTACCACAAGTCCTCTATAATAGGCGAGTGTGGTTTTGTGTCCAACAACTTTGAGACGATGAAAAGAAGTTCCTCACAAAAGCATAACCTAACAGCTGTTTAGCAATGCACAGAAGTGCAAATGCGAACTTTTTGGTGTTAAAGGCGGGACCCTGCACATGAAAGGCCTCTTTTCATGATGCTGTGTGCAGTAAAAGTGGCCACTCACAGCGGACTGGAACTCAGGGGAGGCGGATCCAGGTGGCACACAATGGAGGGGGAAGACCAGTTGTTGTGGCGTTGTGTTCGTCATTTGTTTTCAATTCTGCAACCAATCCGTCTTTCAGAGTGGGAACTTAGAACTCTTTTAACTTTTCAAATGCCACAATTCCTCTGGAAATTCACATGTCTAATAACTTGACAGCTAAACTACTTTCCAAAGGTTCCAAAGTGACTGTTCCTGCATTTCCAGTCGCCAGCATACACCAAATCTTCCAACTACTGTATATTACTTTGCACAAAATTCAAACTCAGCCACATCTGTGCACAGTCCTGCTCTCAAAGAACACACACACACACGCACACACACACTCCTCTGATCTGGCAGAAACAGTCCTGGAGAACATGTGAAGCTCTGTGGAGGTGGTGCATTAGAAAGGGGCTTAATGAATTCATAACTATAACGGCATGGTATGTGGACCCGGCTGTTTGATGTGTGGCTCTGGCTCTGCCTTTAAGAGGCAGGCTTGGCTAACACCCGCTATACGATGTGTTTCCGTGGCAGCAGAGCTCCTGTCAGCGCCTGCTGAAGCTGTCAGACGAACGCCTGCACACTCGTCTTCCCGGCTCATGTCAAAATTGTCTCTGGAAATCCTGTAAACAACCATAATGAGCTGGGGAGGTTCTGCTCTTCCCAAAGTTGAGGGGGCCGATGATGTTTGGGAGCTACATGCCCTGGAGGACTGGAGGACTGGAGGACTGGAGGACTGGAGGGCTGGAGGACTGGAGGACTGGAGGACTGGAGGACTGGAGGACTGGAGGACTGGAGGACTGGAGGACTGGAGGACTGGAGGACTGGAGGGCTGGAGGACTGGAGGACTGGAGGACTGGAGGACTGGAGGACTGGGGGACTGGAGGACTGGGGGACTGGAGGACTGGAGGACTGGAGGACTGGGGGACTGGTGGACTGGAGGACTGGAGGACTGGGGGACTGGAGGACTGGGGGACTGGAGGACTGGAGGACTGGAGGACTGGAGGCGGATCCTCTGGTCCTGGACGCTCCTCTGCTCTGTTTCCCCTGGTTAGGGTTATCTTCATTATAACGCCGCACCGCACCTTTTCGACGCCCATGAACGAGCCAACTATCGTCTAAAAGATAGTTGGTTACGCTGTTTTTCATATATGCAACATACATGGTGACATGTCTCTCATAGCTGTTACTTTACGGCACAGCGGCTAAAGACACGTGACGGAGCACCTTGTGTTACACGTCTCGGACACAGGACACGCCCCCCTCTGCTGTTTAACCACCACAGACATTATACCGTCTGTATAAGCTAGTCTGCTATTATGACCCATTACAACAGCTGCAGGGGGGTATGGGGAGTCTGATCCGGGACACGCCGAC
>OMOT01043871.1:0-11246 GCA_900312575.1 Acanthochaenus luetkenii
ATCAGAGACCAGTGTCTCACCGTCTCACCGGTGCGAGCTGGAGGGAATAAGATTCACCGACTCCCGGACTTCCTCGCTGTGACGTGATGCGCCGGGAAAAGACCGACACGTTTCTGTCTTGTCAAGTTCTCCTGTAAGTATTGTTTCCCGCAGCAAAGGGGCATTGTTGAGGGCGTCCCGCCTCACCGGTTCACACGGCGGGAGACTGGAGGCGTTGAGCCGGGTTCGAACTCACGAGGTCTCGTCTTTAGCCCGTAACCCTGTCAGGGCGCCAGGAGAGGACTGTGCGGGTTAGACGGACTTTACCCGGCGGCTGCACCGCGTTTAACGGCTCTGCGTGAAGGTTGGCAACATTATATATAGATGCTGATCAAATCAAATCAATCTTTATTTATATAGCCCTTTTATACAAGCATGTCTCAAAGGGCTTCACATTGCATCATATACATAGTACATCACATCATGCACCACACTACACACAAACACATCCTTCCCAGTGGCGTCTGTAGATCCCTTTGAAGAGTTAAACAAATGTATATATATTTATGTAAATGACCTTCATAAAAATTAGTAAATTAATACATACCGGACACCGTTATTGCCTTGTTCCCCTTTCGGCTGGTTTGTCTGTGCAGCTTTTGGGAGCTGAACCAATGGGGGCATTTTAAAGGTCCCATGTTTTACTATAATGTTTTTATTTTTACGACAATTTAAAATGAAGTTAAGATCCCGTGACATCAAATTGCTCAGTTCAAAGTCCATCGGACAGTGTTCCTGTGCCTGAATCCAAAAGCTTCAACAAGCACAGCAGAATATATATATATATATATATATATATATATATATATATAGGATCGCATGTCCCTTGATCTCGACAACTCATGAAACGACTGAACAACAGGTGAACAAGAAAATAACCACAACCCAACAGTTTTAATGCAATAGCCACTTAAAGGTCACTGCCACCGCGTGGTGATCACAGTAACACGTGACCTCTGCTTGGTTCACAGTGACCACTTCCGCCAGCGGTGTGCTGAAGGTTCCACACGGTGAACCGCACATGTGAAAGGCACTAGAAGGATCCGGAGCTTGTCCCCCTGGTCTCCGTCTCTCCCCCCCTCCAGATGTCCTCTAGACACGTTTCACGTTGTGCCTTTTCTTCACCGTGTCTCGAGAATAAAGCCCCGTCTCCTTTAATCCCCTTTATTGATCCTTTTAGAGGATTTCTAGTCTTTCTTTCCCTTTTCTTCTTTATTCATTTCATATGTATTTCGCGCTGTGGAAGAGTTGATTGTTGATCTCCCTTGATGGATTCCGAACATGTATTTGTGCACTCATGCGACGCAGAGAGCAGAGTGTGCTCAAGATGCTCTCAGGCGGGTTTTCCCTCTCGCCTCTTCAGGGGAGTGATCTGAAAATGTCATTCTCTGTTAAAGCCTCCCTGGGGTCGTCAGTGACCCCCGGCCGGGCGTTAGGAATGTGCTGCGGTGACATTAGATGCTCTTATCCCAAATATCCTATCTACCGCATTTGATTTCACGGTGAATGATCAGTCACACCCTGTGATCTTAAGCACAGTGATCATGAACACGTAGTCAGATTGTCTACTGTGTGGAGTCACACTGGATTCACACTGGGGTCACACTGGGGTCACACTGGTCAAACGGCCCGTGTGATTTCATTACATCCCACCCAACCCCGGCGCTGACCTTATTGACGTCCCCTTGCTCTCGGCTCCGATGGGGCCGTTCAAGACTTCGGTGATTAGATTTTCCATATCCGGCTTCTGGCTCAGCACACAGCACAGTACTGGGAAAACGACTTGCCTTGTATTGCCAGGGTGGATATAGGCGGAGGAGGAGTCGGGTATACTGGGACTCCGCCCTTTTCTATTTTGAAAGGATAATACTGGTGTGTTTTTTGTATTTATTTTTTACAGTTTGTGTCAATCATCTAGGTTGCCCCCCTCTTTTACGTAACGCCTGGCGGTGTCTCGTTTTCCTCCCGTCAGAAGAAGCCTGGATATACTCTGTGTACCTGCGCATCCACCGGGTACAACCGCGCACCCCAGGCCCCGCTGGGATGAAGATATCTCGGCGCCCTGTCAGGGGGACGTCCCGTCCCAGACCCAGATGAACGAATGGTTCTATACCTTGGAGCATCATCATCCCAAGCTCTCGGGCCACGAGACATGTGTGCTCGGTCAAGCAGGCCGCAACAGTCCCATCACCTCTCCGTCATCCTCACCCTATAGGCTGAGAGATGGCAAAATGGAGAAACAGGAAAAGAATGGGAACAGGAAAGCAATTCGCTAACGCCATAAATTCCGGCACCCAGGGTACCAATCCATGGCCATGGTGACTGGGAGCTATTATTTAGAATCTGGTAACCGATGCTTTCCTATTAACATTAAATGGGTCGGTGTCTGCTGGTTGTCTCCGGCGACACGTTTATGCCGGTTATTTACTTCCTGGCGATGCAGGCCTTGCTCTGAGGGCCGGCTCAGCGTGGACCCGCAGGACAGGCGGGAGAGAGGAGGCCAGCCGTTTCATTTACCATTCGTCACTAAAGGGAAGGACGGGGGAGAATGTGGTCGGCGGGTGGGAAAGAGGATGAGTGACGCAGAAAGGAAGAGCGTGTGTCTGCGATGGGTGTTTTCTGTCTGATGCTTCTCTCTCCCTGTTCTTGCGCACGTGTGTGCAATGCATGACGGCTTGTGTGTGTGTTTTGTGTGTGAATGTTTCCCGGTGACGGGGAGCTAAAGCAGCGGTGCGGTGAGCCACAGACGTGAAGGTGATGTTGTGTATCTTAATCCTGTCCGGACTGTTGATGCTGCTTTGTTTCGTTTTTTTGTTTGTTGTTGCCTTTTATCTGCGTTTGTCAACATGTGGGTCAGAGGGGTTTGAGTAAATATCTTCCGCCTGAGTAGTTCGGCTTTTTCAAAACAACGCTGAATAAGACCCACTCATCACTGTCTCACAGCAGCATCACACAGTGGATGCATGAATGAATACAACATTTGTCTTTTGTTAGTGATCAATGCCTTATTTGGTCTATTACAATCCATTGTTTACCAAGAGTCCTTTCATTATTTTAGTACCAAAAAAAAAAAAAGCTTAGTAATCAGCGGCGGCTGCAATGCTTTAATGTCCATTTTAGCCTCTGGCAGATCGAAGTGTATCATTCAAATGCTACGTCTAACGGATAACTGTTCAAATCGACTCCCTCCTCTATATATCATTATTCAGTCTGCATGAGGCACAGTGGTCAATAGCGTTACGCCAGCAGGCCTCGACAGTGGCTTCTCTCTAATTTGACTTAATGGCTCCAGCAAACTTCCAGTGGCTGCGGCTGAGTTTATATCCCAGGATGTACTTGCTCTTCCGAACTGCACGGAATATTTCAATCCTGTTACCGTTTCCGTGGGTTTTGTTTAAATGTGAACCGATCGCTCTCGCGTCTGGTCGGGATGGTTAGGTCATGTCACCTTCTCCTCAAGCGCTAACGTGCTCCGATGGAAGCTGGACACGTGGTGATGGGCTCGCTCAGTGTGGTCTGACGTCTGCGCAGTGTGACCTGGGGTGGGCTCGGCTGTCCTCCGCCGCTCCATTACTCAGCGCCGTCTTGTATTATTGCATAGAAACTATCGTCTTGCCTCACCTCTCAATATTCATGGAGCACTCTGCTGGTATTATGCAGAGGGTGTACACTCTCTGGAAGAGGTGTGTGTGTGTGTGTGTGTGTGTGTGGCAGCAGCTCTGGCCCACACCTTAGCCACCTAAGGGCTGATTTGGATTATTGCCTGGAGTCTTCCGGTTTCATATCATTTTCGATACATAATGGAGTGTTTATGGCAATTTGAAATCCCCTCCATGCCATATACAAGATGATGAACTCATTACAAATGACTCCCGGTCCCTCTGTCTAACCTTCTTGCTGTGGGAGAGAGAAAGGAAGCTTCAAAGCAGCTACTCTCTCTAACTCGCAATGGAACATTTGTGGTTTGGGGTTTTAAAATGTATGAACGAAATCAAAATCCGCGCATGTGGAACATATTACTGTCATAGTCGTCACCGGATTGTGCTTTGAGAGCTGATTGACATATGACATGTGTTTTGAATATTTGCAGTGTGGTATTGATTGTTGTATACGATGGACAGTATACAGTACAGTGCACTGCTGTGTGTGTGACAGCTTGTTACTCAGATGATGAGCATGTCCAATTTCCATAATAGCCATTGTAGGGGAGAATGGGGCAAAATGAGCCACTTTTTGCATTTTGTGCTACTACAGCAAAATGTATGTGTATTTTTTGTGTGTGCCACGTATACTTAAGGTTGTTAGGCATTTGTGGAAATTAAAATATTTTCTGTAGCTAATACAGTCTTAGAAGTGCGATACATGTTATCCCAGATACGTTGAACCCTATGAGGGGATAATGTTACACAACGTAAAACTTATATTTGTGTGTGTGTGTGTGTATTTGTCATAACCTATTCTTGGTGCTTCTCCAATTTTCTCAGTATATCTCCTCAGTGTCATTCTGTCTTCTGTTCACTTGCCATTGATTGAATCGACTTCCCTTCTGACTCTTCCATGGCTGCTCTTATTGGATCCTCCAAGGGGACTGAACCGCTCTCTGTGTAATAAGAGAAAACACCACTTGACCACATATATTTGTTTAAATGAACTACATCTTAATTGAATGTAAATGTAATTCGATTGTGGCAAGCTGAGCCATTTTACGTGCCACTAGCCAACTACGCATTTTACGTTTATGACCTCAATATTGTACCTTATGAATCCTTAAACTAATATAATCTATAATGAAGCCTAAAATGTATCTACTTCCATTTAGATACAAGATCTAAATCACACCTGGCTCTCTTACCACTTTCACCATGTGCTCTCCTCCATCAAGAGATTAATGGAAGTGAATTAGTCTTCCAAAGTCTATGATCACAATGATTAATGTTGTGTGTGGTTGCCTAGATACAAGGGGTGACTCATTTTACCCTATTGTTCCACAAGCCTGTAATGTTTCCTTAGGATTGCTTTCCGTTTGAAACTTTTGTTTCACCGAGCCAATGAAATGTGTTTTTCTCTTAAAACTAAGCAGAAAAGTACCTGACGACTGACTGCAGTTGCCACAGTGTGGAGACTAGCGTGGGCCCTCCTGTTGAAGCCTAATTGAGCACCAAGGGAATGCTTCTCTTTTACTGAATGATGAAATAGGAATTTGACTTCCCCATAGATGACAAAGTGCCAGTGTCTCTGTCCCATTTTGAGCACGAAGGGGCAGAATCCTACAAGTTTTGGATGCATGCATGGGTGTATGTGTGTAGCAAGCACAAGCTGGCTGGGTTCTAGATCCTAAGATCCGAGATCGTTTCTCAAAGCTGGGCATATCCCCATCCACGAGCCTAATGGTAGTCTCCCCGGCTTCATGATTTATCAAACAGGAAAGGTCACCGTGGCAGGCTGCAATTAATTCTGTCTGCTTTTATTTGGTGCCGCTCAGGAGCGCTTGCTCCATTAGTGGCATATGTCATTACATGGTTTGTCTTCGGGATAGGAGAACAGAGAGGAGTGGCATTTATTTGGAATAATGCTGTGGCTGAGCCCGTGTTGAATGTTCCGCTGTAAGCAGGGCCTGCTGTTGAGCAGGCTGAGGACTTGTTGAGCACTGTGCCTTGTGAGAGCAGCCTTGACGTATTTACAAAGAGAGATGCTGTGTTTCTAAGGGAAGATTTTCTATGAAAAGAATCACTTGACTTAAATGTACATACACATAAGTCAAGTAAATTAACTGGCTATTGTTGATTCCCCCACAGCAAAGACAACAGTCATGTTGTATTTTCCTCTTTTCATTTGACCAGCTCTGTCTTCTGATTGCAAAGACTTTCCGTCTCATATTAGGCACAATGCCTTAGGCGGTTATTTTCTGCCGTAGAAATAGCTAGCATGATGAAAAAACTCCAATGATTTAAATATTATTTATTGGAAGCAAGATTATAATGCCTACCGGTAATAATGTATGCCCCAAATCACATTTAGTGCCTTGTGGCTATGTTTTGAACACAACTAGTGTTGCTTCTGCACTTTGAGCTTCTCATCAATCTGTCTTGTGAGCTGATGGCTGCCTTAGTTAGTTCCTATGGAAACTGTGATGTTAGAGTTCAAACTTATTGCTATGCAGACCAATAGTCAGTGAAATATTACAGGATTGTAGAACTCTTCGCCCCGGTTCGGTGTTTCTTCGTGTTGAATCTTGCTTTTTGTTGTAGGGCAATAGGTCACTGAACTTTGCTGCGACTCAGCCAGCAGTTTTAGTTTGAGCTTTCTAACAAAGGCTCAAGAGCTGTGGACTAAATCTGAACAAAATCCCCATGATTCAGATGACCGATTATTTCACTAGCCCGACCTTTCAGATTCCTCCCAATCACGTGGACATTTCAGAATGCCAGTAGATGTTGCTGTAACCCTTTGCTCTTAACCAATTAAATACCATCAATAAAAATCCAGATGTACACCCAACAGATCTTCCTTCCCGTTGCAAAATTCACACCTAAAACCCCATGTGAGTATGCTGATGAGATCAGCCTAATGGTGTTCCTGTTACAAAGCTCTCGCTCCAGATTGAAGTACTTTGGAGCAATCTGACTCATTCTCTGTGCATGGCGCCTTGGCGGGCGGCTGTGTCAGTAGCAGGGCAAGATGTACAGTATGTGAGGAAATGCTAATCGCGCCTGGTCTTTTATTTTTAGAGTCAGTCTCCTGGTGCTCAGTCTTAGCGAGGAGGCAGTGAGTCATGTTAAAACTGCCAAACCCCATGGTGTGATAGGAACCTTGAATGTTCCTAGTTGCAGGCAAGCATGTGGTGTGTGGATTTTGTGGCAGATTTGATTTATGGTGTTTTGCCATGGTGTGACTCTGGGTAAGGAATACATTTTCTGGCATCGTGTAGCTTTATGCATCGCAAATTAGTGGGCAGGAGCAAGAAGGGTGTTAGCTGAGCACTTTATACACCCACTCAGTCATCAAGATGTACCATCTTATTTCACGAGGGCTGTTTTCAACGATGCTGCTTACCGACCAAGCATCCAAACACATGCACATACTGTTGATGTAATTGTGTACATTCAAAATATTTGAATTAGGTGAATTACATTAATTGAGGAATTTGAAAATATCAAAACAGTCCTTATATAATATATATAATATATTTGGATACTGAAACTGTCACTAATGAGGACAGGTTGCGAAGCATTGTGATTTTTAAAATATTTGCACACGGTCTAAACTTCAACTCCACAAGGACTGCTTTCAGTCAGACTGGGTGATTAATTTATCAATCTGTTCAGGTTAGCAACGGTTTATCATTGCTAAGTGGAATGCGTGCAGCTTTTGGAAAAAAGTGTAATGTCAGCTCATCCTCTGGGAACGATGCACCACCCACAGTGAGCAGGCTTCCAGTTACATGATCTGTTCATTTTTACTACGCAGCTAATAATATAAAATACCTTGGTTAACCTGTAGGATGAAATACATTAAGGATAACGTATTTGAACGTTAGGGCTGCAGAATAATGTCAAAGAATATAGAAAATTCCAATCTTAGCTACTGCATTTTTTTTTTAAATAACAAGAGGCTGCTGTTTTGTGTGTGTGTTCAGACAGTTTCCTAGGCGAGGTATTCGTGGGCTATGCAAAATCCCTGGGCAGAATAAAATGACTCTGAAAGCTGTCAAAATGTATTACAATTCATATGAAATGGATATATTCTGAAAAAACAAAAAAATTCCAATATACATTTTTGTCAATATCATGCGACCCTATTGCAGATCAGCAATCCCTAATTATGATAATCTATTCAGCGTTCCACCTCTGATGTCCAATAGAGTGGAAAAGCGAAGCGGAAAGCTTCAAAGAGTCATTTATTCTTAGATCTCAGCCCATATGCAAATAAGTCGGAGAAAAGACAAACTTTAGATCGCTGCATAATTTAATCACTGATGTTTAATCAGCGGAGTACGGCAGGGCTGGAGATAGATGGGTGTATAGATGGCAGAGTGAAGCAGGCGCTGAGGTAGAAAGACAGTGACCTCAATAGCACCTGACTGTTTATCTAAAGCTGTCATGGCTGCCATTATCTGAATGCCAGCTAGTTTTTGCTCCGTACTCCACGGCCTGATTGCATCTCCCATAGATACGGCCGTGACATCAAAACGCATCCCTGGAATTCAGACTGGCAGTCCTGATCCCCATAGTCTTTCATGCGCTTATTCAAAACACAAGAGATTTGGTAAAGCTCGTTTCACTGCACCTCTCTAGTGGTCCAGAGAGGAAATTCAAAGGGACGGGCCTGGTCCGCGTTTTTTTGTCGTCATTTTGAATAAGGGCTAGTTTTTGACTGAGCGTGAGAAAGAAAGGAAGAAAGAAAGAAAGAAAGAGAAAGAAAGAAAGAAAGAGGAGAGAGAGAGATATATGAGGTTGGTTTCTGCATATGGGACTGTATGCATCATGTCTGGTTAGACTGAACTCTAGTTGTGTGTGTTTGTAAAAGTATCTGATTACTGTATCTTATCAGTAACTGCGCTGGATTACATTTTGTTTTTGCTTTTTTGACACATCCTGTCGACAACCACATCATCGTTAACTAACAGGTGACATTCTTCCCATCGACCCGAGCATGTATTCAAATGTGTTTCCATGGTAACAGCACAGTTAAAAACACATTTCTTTAATCCTCGTATCATACCACTGAATTACAACCCACAGCAAGAGATTTGGTGTCGCGTGTGTTTCTTTGCTCCTTGCTCAGTGTGTTGGGAGGGAGGTGTGGAGCGTAGGGAGGCATGAAAGGACAGGAGGATGTGTGTCGCCCTTATCAAAGGAGGTGGAGATGAAGCTCAGATGGTTCTCCCCAAATAGCCTTTTCCTTCCCCCCCCCACCCTCTCCTCCCTATACCTCATCCCAGCGGCCTGTGAGTAATGAGCCTCAGGCAAAGCTGGCTAATTAGACCTGACATCACACCATAAACTGCTCGTGTCAGTTCCTCTGGACACTTCCTGACCCATGCGGTCATACATGGAGACAGACACACACACGCGCACACACACACACACACACGAAGCAAAAACAACACAGTCTCATCATATATGTGCATATGCCCACAAAGTAGCCACACACAAACAGGTATGCTGGTGGCAGCAGCACGTGTACACATGCGTACACACACACACACACACACCTCCTGTTCCAGACTGCCTGTCAGGCCCCATGCTGCACAGAAGGCTGCGCTTCCATCTGAGTGTTATGCGTTTCAACGTCCACCTTCTTGCAGTTATCTTCCATATCTTTCTTAACTCTCCACATCCACGCGCCTCACCCAGAGATGATCTGGGGGGAAATTAGAGTGTCAAGCTGCCTCACTGCCTGCCTCACTGCCCGCCTCACTGCCCGCCTCACTGTGTGTGTCACACCAGTAGGAGGTATGTTTTTCCAGTTAGCTGATGGTCAAAACGCGGGGAGAGAAAAGAACCGGTGGCGGTAGGTGGTGGGAAGGAGCCCAGTGAATGATTGCAATTTGGAATCGAGCAGCATGATTTGGAGAGGCAATTTGGTGACGCAGAAGTCAAAAAGAGTGAGCTGTATATTGCCTTGTATTTTCAGCATGCTGTGTCCCGCTTGCTTTTCTAGGGGCTGTTTTCCTGGTTTAGGGCCATGCAGGGTGAGAGAACAGATGGGTTAGAGGAGGACAGGATGTACTCTTGGCTCGAGAGTTCACCTGTGGGCCAGTCCTTTTGTCTGTATAGCCAATCAGCATACACGTCACATTCACAACTTAGGACACGCAGCAACAAACACACAGTACAGGACATCACATTTGGTACAGAAAGACCTTTGTTTCGATACCAGATATGAAACTAGACGTTGGACTATACAAAATGTTTATTACGCCACTGTACTAAACACTTGTTACACGTGTTGGTGCACAGTGGTGCTTCATACTGTCTAAAATAGTGCAGACCTATGCTAAGATACCAGACATAAGACATAATGTCTGGCATACGACTAGACCTATAGAAGGTAGTGCTCCATAGGTCTGCCTATTGGCTGCTTCAATATGAATATGAATATTAAGATCATTATTAGCAGCAGTTGTAACAAGTGTCAGCATCTATTTGATCCTTTTTATGAGATGTTTCTGTTCATAAATGTATTGTAGAATGTGCTAAACCACACATTTGTTGCACGCTTCATCGAATAGCATTGATTTATAATTGATAGATTCAGTCAGAAGTACAGTCAGGGTGCAAACATTTGGCTGCTTTGCTTTTACTTGTAAGGAATCAAGTCGTTCTGAAGGCGGGAATGGCGATGTCTTTAATGGTCGTTTTATTGGTTATTTTCTTGTTGCCCAGCTGTGAATTTTGGGGGACTGGTTGTTGGGAAAGTGTGCTTTCTCTGCTATACACTCACCAAATAGTAAGCAGCCGTGTCTAAGCCGAGCATTATATGAAGCTGAAGCATTATACTGTATATTCTCCATGACACAAAGACCCGTCTCTGTAATATCCGTGACCTCGCTTCTGCAGGCTGCCAATGGCAGGGTATTATCGCTATTGATTTGCAAAGAAGGGAATAAATCGTGTGTATGACTTGCGATACTTGCTGAAATGCTCAAAATTCTTTCTATTTTATGCATGGGATCTTCACAGCGGGTCTCTCGAAGAAACCTTGTGATATATTCTGTTACTTCATGAGGTTATAGCTGGTGGAGAGGGAATGGGACATGAGTCAGAGTGTGTGTGTGTGTGTGTGTGAGCAGTTGAAGATAATTCATCTATATTGAGAGGCAGAGATGCACTCCATTCTTCCATCAGAAAAGGATATGTAATGACTGTGACAGCGGCCATCACATTGCCATTGATTTCTGCTGGCCTGACTTCGAACCCCCTGTAGAGAGAGAGAGAGACCCGTGAAGAAGACACCTATGGCATCATCTGCAGCTCCAGCGAGCTGATAGGAAGATAGAGAGAGAGAGGGCGGGAGGCTCTCTGCTCCCAGTGATAAAGGTGCTCGCCTGTGCCACGTGTCCATACTATTGGCTGGCACCTGATTGGAAATTCTTGAGTTGCTCAGCTGTGGTCATCTCTATAGCAACTGTCTTTTCCTTTCGGGACATGCCGAATGTAATTCAATTGTGGCACGGGGGAGTGGCGGAATTCAAGTGTTTTAAA
>OMOT01043893.1:0-10184 GCA_900312575.1 Acanthochaenus luetkenii
AAGATGTCATTTTATTTCTCTTCAGCCTCCACTGAAGGCCTTGACTGGGTTAGGGACCCATACAGCTCAGCATCAGCAGGAGGAACTAACTGAACTGAAACAAGATCGTGGTTTAAAGCTAAGATTTGCTGATCTTCCTTTGGACAGTTTTTGGTTGACTGCTGCCAAGGAGTTCCCCATTCTGGCAAACAAAGCTGTTTTGACATTGCTCCCATTTTCCACAACATATCTGTGTGAGCTGAGCTTTTCAAGCCTGACTGCTATAAAAACTAAAAACAGAGAGAGACAGAGCTGTTGAAGAAGAGCTTTGTGTGTCTTTCTTCAATTCCTGCCAGGATATCGGCTTTGTGTTCATCTAAACAGGCCCAGGTTTCACACTGAGTGAGTATAAATAAATAGAGAAACTATATTGTAATTAGATATACTGTATTAGGCTACAGAGTGTCATTTTGTAACATTTTTGGTTGGTGTGCCACAAGATTTTTCCAATGTAAAAAATGTGCTGTGGCTCAAAAAAGGTTGAAAAACACTGGCTTAAGGTGTGTGTCTGCACATGCATGTCTAATTAAAAACCATTCAAGTTGAATCAAGTTGAGCTCAAAGCAACAGGCTGGGAGGGGGGTAGTTGAAGATGGAGGGACAGTTACAGACACTCACAACTAGGAGCTGCTTAGTACAACCACATTTCTGCCTCACCTGTAGCAGGTAAAAGAGGTGTTGGTAGGCCTCCAGTTTCCTTCTTTTGCCTTTACTTAGGCCCTTGATACCCAGTCTGTCCCCTGCAGCCAGCTCCTCTTTACTCATCTTACTTTTCTTGTTCTTCATTTTCTTACTATGGGACACAACATCCTTTTCACAGAAACAAACACCACGAGGGTAAATGAAGTAGCCAGACTGGACTGGATACAGGTGCAAACATGAATACATTACAGGGATTTTAGCACAATGTTGGAAACTGCGTTTACTGATTTTGTTGCACATGAAATGATGATATTAGCTAGCTATGAATGATGTCAAAGCTAAATACAATTATTGTTTGCATTTCCTGTCCTTGTACTAATAGCAGCAAGGGTTCCCAACCTGCAGGGTGATCCTGTTCTTCACCAGCAGGCCGATCTTGATGTCCATCAGGTTCAGGTCTTTCTCCATCTGCTGATTTGAGCGAATCTTGGTGACCACTTCTTCCCTGAGCCGTGTCACTTCCTGCTCCTCCTGCAGATCCAGGGTGCTCTGCTCCAGCAAGTGGACAAACTTACGCACCACCGACAGAGGAGGGTCCTGGGCCCCAGCTAAGAGTTGGCACGTATGCATGCCCGCAAAAGCATCAGTCAGTAGTCTTTTATATACAGCTTAGCACTATGATGCAGATTGAAGCTGCCCACAGGTCTACTGCTATTTTTGCAATTTCCCCACCAATGATGTAAGTTTAGTATTTGGGGCATGTAACGTATGTGTTGACTCACTGAGTGTTCTGTAGTCATCTCTGGCTTTGTTGGCCTTCAGGAAAGCCTGGATCTTCACTATGTCTTTCTCCTGAACACAGAAACAATGATGAGTCATACAACATGAATAAAATGTTATACAAGGGTCAAAACAAAAGACTCCCATGGGTGACGCTGACAGAAATGTGTTACTCACGTGATCTTTGAAATACCGCAACCTCTGACTGTATTTATGTTTGGCTTTCCACATTTTCACTAAGGACTGGATCTGAAAAGGGAAGTGCTTTATATTAACTACTTGATATAGTAGCTCTATTAATATTGAGTTAGGTACATGCAAATGCTTTAACAGGTGTTTATTCCACAACTCCCAGCTAATATGGTTCCACACTTTTCATATGAAAAGCAATTCAAGATACAATTCATCACCTTGACAACAGAAGCAACATTATTTTGCAGCAAATGCATTCTGTCTTTGTAAATCTTCCTCTGTTTATGCCCTTTCCAGCAAGCCTGCAACAAAAAAGAAAAATGATACAAAATATAATATGATAGAAGGATGGCCTTCATATGTTGTTAGACTGTTTAGCTGACAGTAAATAATTATTCAGAATAAAGTGGGTGTACCACCACTTTGTGGCCATACACTACCTGCAGTTTGACCACATGTGGTTCTTGTTGGCGTAAATACTCCATTCTCTGGGTGTGCACTTTCCTGACCAGGTAACCTCTGATCCTAGCCTGCAGCTGGGTCACCAGGGGCTCGTTGGCCAACCATAACTGTTCCCTGTTGTACTCTGCAGTGACACCGCTGACAACATTCTAAAGGAACAAAGCATGTTTGAGTTTCTTTAGGTTGAAACAATGTCATTGGGGTCTGTGACGTAATGCATTAGACTACGTAAATCATCAAATGAATAGTAACGTTTTAAAAATGAATATTTTAGTTACTGAATCCATTGATATAATATTGGTGTACAGTATATATGGTGGAGCATGTAAACTGGACATTTTCAGACACATAGTGGAGAGTACCTGGATTTCCTCTTTACTGAGCTGGCCACCATTGCACTCAAATCCCTCTGGCTCTTCCCAGGTGCCCTCTCCATTCTCAAGGTTGTAGTAGTAGTCATACCTGTCCTTGATACGATGCCTTACCCACACACTCTCACTGTTGCCTGAGAGAGAGCAGAAAGTGCCCCTTTAAATCATTGTTTGTTCAGTCATTATGTGAGGGGAGGCTGTCGTGTCAAGGATAGGCTGCACTATGGATTCAGTTAACATTACATTGAACACTAAATCAGAAAATCAGGTGACCTCTTTCTAAATAGGCACCAGTCTCACAAATAGAGCCTACTGCACAGTGATGCGTGTAAATCAAGTTACCTGTAGTACCACTATTTGTCTGTCTCTGGGCCAGTTCAGTCTGGTAGGTGTCAGCACATTCAGAGAGCACGGCTTTCAGCCCTGCAATAGGAGCCTGCAGGGCCTGCAGTGTATTCTGGGAATTCCCCTCAGACACCATCCTGTTGATATCTGCTACTGCTCCAGCCACTGGCACAATACAGAAGAATTTAACCAATGAACAGTTGGTGAATCAATTGCACAGTAACGGTACAGTAACAGAAAGAGCAGTTGTGGTGTTGTTACAAGGAGAATTGACTGTACGTGAAAATATTATTTGAGTGGTGGGGAAAGATATAAGTTAAACTCTGTGTGCATACATAGGAGAGCCTCCTCTTCATCCTGGTTGGCCGTGTGTATGGCCTCTTGGATTTGGTCCAACCACAGTACAGCAGACTCATCCCCAGAGCTCTGCAATCAGACAAAAACACATGGTCACTTCTCTTCTTTTCAGAATGTTAATACCAAACTATACCACAGGCATACAGGCCATCGTTCATAGTCACACAATACTAACTTGATATCAGCTTGTGAAGCTTTTGAGTGCAGTTTTAGCCTCAACATTCAATGTTAAAAGTTAGGAAACTCTTGCAGTTACAGTATGCAAAGTTAGGATCGTAAAGATTTTTGTGTATGTAGCAAAGCACAGGTATAGTGTTTTGTTCTACATACAAGTAGTAGCACTTGATAGCAACACTGATTGCCAAGACTACATAAGCTAGTGCTAACAGAGCAACAGCAAATACAGCAGGCAGTGCCATTTCCTCTATGTCCAGAGGTAAGACCCGGGGAAAAAACAATGTCAAAGCTACACAATCAACCACTTTGAATTAAAAAATGTAAATTGTACTTGATTTATATAGCACCTTTTAAAACATTGTTACAAAGTGCTTGGCAACACACAAAAACAAGTATAGAATAAAAATACAAAGATAGTGGTATCGATAAAAACACAACTAACAACAACTACATCAAACATCAAACAAAAGAACAACCACAAGTTTGTTTATTTAGCCTGATGAGCGTACTTGTTCTCAGGCTAATTTTAGAGACCTTTGGTAGTGGTCGGGGTGTATCCCTGACCACTGGCCAACAGGAAGGAAGTCACTATAAAAACAGACTAAACAGACTAAAAGCAGCTTGTTAGTTTGAATCTGCTTCTAGACAATGATTTCCCATCCAACTATTGTATAATTTCATAATGCAGTATCCTAAGGACTTGCGTACAGTTTAATACAAAGCAAATACAGAAAGCTACAATGTTAAAAACACATATTACAGTAATTATTCCTAAATTCCATAACCAGGCTGAAAAACACTATTGCTAACAAACATATACAAACTATCATATCACAAAACAAGGTACAGTGAGAGATTAAGCCTAATCATTTTAAGTACCAAGAGACAGCATTTAAAGCTAAAACCCCACATCAACCACGACTAGTCAACAACAAAATGACTTATTATAATACTAATTTATGTAAATGGTTGATATAGGACAGCTGTCTATAAACCGTTAGAGCAGTCTCCTCCCACCCCAGTGAGTCAGTGGACGGTGACTGACGCAGACAGGAGGAATTCTGGAATGACAGGAAACGTGCTCACTGCAGTGTACACGCATACAAGCGCTCACATATATAGTAACGGGAAACACCGCTTGAGTAGATTGCTGACCGCACACAGCTTTATCAGAGTTGTGTTGTTGCGGAGCAGAAATGCAAGGCAGCAAACTTCACCAATGGAAAACTCCTAAAGATACTGAAGTAACTCAAAAGAAGCAACTCAGAGGGGTGTGAAGTCAAGAGAGCTGTAACAATATTGGGATAGTGACTGGAGAATGATATGGCCAACCTCCTGCCTGGACTACTAGCTTGTCTGATGGCACTGCAGACCCTTCAGGATGATGGTAAGTCAATTAAAATACTACATCACACTTTACTGAAAGGGTTATTGCATTTTTTACAGGCCCTTAGTCTCTCAGACTTCTTAAAAACATATTACTACTTATGTAATTTGGGCATACATACCAGTAATAGGTTCAGGATACATTTTCGATCCCAATTTATAGCTGCAAAAAACAGGTTTAATTGGACAGAATTACCAAATTACAGATTAATGTCAATACTTGAGTATGTATGAGTCCTGGTCACGACAGGCAGGTCTGTTTCCTTTTCAAAAGCATAAGAATGACTGTCGGAAAGTCTTCAGATGAACAATGGACAACAATAGACAGAGTGATGAAAACTACGTTAGTCTTGTCTTGTGTAATTCGACATTTACACGAAATGTAAAGTTTATTTTGAAAATTACCTTTAAAACCGCATTTTTCTGATCTACAGGGAAGAGTGACGAAATCAAAAGAAATATTCCACCTGGTTTGATACCAAAAACATTCAATGGGAAGCTGTACAAATCTAACCACACAAACCAGCTGCCCGCCCTGCTCCATCCCAATACAAAACCCCCGCAGCTATATGTGAGCCCACAGGATCCTGCGACAGCCTACACCACAGGGGTCCTCAGCACCTGGGTCATTCCCTTATCCTACACCCTGGCCATGGTGGTGGGTATCCCCTCCAATGCCTATATCCTGGCCTTCCTGAGAGTCAAAGCCAGGTCATTGTCCACAGCAGTGCTTTACCTGAGCCTGGCCTTATCAGACTTACTGCTCCTACTCTCCCTGGCGCTGCGTGTCCACTACCACCTCAACGGAAACAACTGGATATTCGGGGAAATTGCCTGCCGAATCATCACCGCCTTTTTCTATGGCAACGTCTACTGTTCAGCTCACACTATTGCATGCATCAGTCTGAAGCGCTACCTGGCCGTGGTCAAGCCCTTCCTGTACAGGAGGCTACCCAAGACTACATTGGCAGTGGGAACATGCCTGGGCGTTTGGGTCCTGTTTGTGGCAGCTGTAGTCCCCGAACTCCTGGTCAGGCAGAGCTACCAGGTGCCCCAGCTGGGAGTCACCACCTGCCACGATGTACTTCCCCTAGAAGAAAGCTCCCATGCCCCGCTGGTGCCATACAGGGTGACGCTGGTTTGTCTGGGCTTCATAGTGCCCTTCCTGATTTGTATCTATGCTCAAATGGCGGTGGTGTACCACTTGGGGCGATCTGGTTGCAACTGGGGACCTTTTGTCAGGGTCAGCACTCTGATCTTCCTCATCTTTGTGGTATGTTTCTCCCCCAGTGGCATCCTGCACATCGCCCACTACATACGTCTATTTTCCAGCGGGGACGACAGGTTGTATGGATACTACAGAGTAGCAGTGTGTCTATGCTGCTTCCACAGCTGTCTGGATCCCTTCCTGTGCATGCTCATGTCAAAGACAGTAGCCTCAAAACTGCAATTCACCTCCCTCCGCGGGACACCTCAGAGACCGGCTGTTATGATGTGAGACTGGATGTGCGTGTGTGTGTGTGTGTGCGTAATACTGTAAAGGCTTCCTCATTGACCCCATTGTCGGAACACAGCAGGGGAGCACAGGCCCAAAGTTGTGAAAGTTGAAACAGAACATTGTTCCATAAACAGATGGATACCAAACCTTTCTCAAGTCTCTATTTGTTCCTGAATAACAGTTTCTGTCTTTGTGCATTATCAGGAAAACAATATCCAGACTCTGTCCAACCTATACAAGCTTATCATGGCAGAACTATCAAAATCTCAGACTGGGAGATTGTTAATGGAACGACACAGTAGTAGAGTATGGTGACCACAATAATCTACCATATTCAATTTTGCCTTGTTTGATGTCACAATCAAATACAAAAAACTAAATAAAAATGAGAATATTTACAGGAACATTTACTCTCTTCAACAGAGTTTTTCCTTCCATGTATAATACATCAAAGTGCATGACCTTTTGCCAACATCAAATACATTTTGGTAGAGTGAAGTTCAGACCAGTTTATACTACAGGCTACTAATGTTCCATCATCCCAGACATTTCAGTTTCAAACTGTTTCAACGCTGTTCCATTAATCACCCAGTCATTACGTCCTGAATGAACCCACAATCATGGGAGAATATATACAGAATGTAATAAAAAGACAATATATAAGGTCAACAATAACAATTCAGATGTAGTAATGTAAAATAGAGCCATCTCTGGGATGGCGGGCTGCTGAATACAGCCATGAAACATATTTGCATATTTTGCACCTTGAGGGTGTGGGAGGTGCAAGCCATGCATTTCCCCATCAATACAAATCATAAATTGATTCCCCAGATCTAGTGCCCCAGTACCTGGCAGAGGAGTAGTTTGGTGTGCTGCAGGACATCATGGTAGTGTTTGGCTGTGGCTGGGTTCACGCCTGTCAGTTTGGCTGTAGGGAGGAGCAGGGCTGCAAGTGTCTGCTGATGATCCCCTGAGTTTAGCGCCTCATTGATCTCAGCTATAGCTATGATGCCTGGAGGTAAAGAGAAAATGTATAACTTGATCTGGCAATGTGTATTATTTCTCTCATTGGGCACATTTTTTCGGCTTCATCATTTAGAACCATACTTTCATAAGGTTTCAAAATATTTGCTGTACCATGAGTTAATCTCTAGCACAGGGTTAGGCATAAACTTTCACAATGTAAAACATAACCAGACGTCTGCAAGGCTTTCTTACGTTCATGCTCTTCATGGACCTGAATGTTAACTCTGTCAATACACTTCTGAACATCGTTCCAGGTGAGGAACTCCTGGCCCTGGGCGAGGGCCTCAGCCCGCAGCTTGATGAGAGTGTCGGCGTACCTGAGGGAGAGAAGCATGGAGAAGTTCAACACACAGTTTCATGACATTAAATTAAATACTAGTCAACTGTCCACCCTAGTGTTAACAAATTGACAGTGAAGAGAGACCTGCAGTAGAGGGGTGATGTGCAAAAACAAAAACCTGAGCCAGGATTTACAGCCAAGCAACAATGCATGTGGTTTCACAGTATAATGCAGTGGAAGAATGTTATGAAATCTAACAGGGGCAAAAACCATAACCTCCTTGGCCAACGTAATACTACTACTACAAATAATGATAATACTAACATGTACTTTATTGATTCCTATATGGAAATTATCTTGGCTGCACTTTATATTACAGTGCTGCTATTATAAAGCAGGGTTAGCTACAGAGCAGCACTCCTGGAGCTCTGCTGGTTGAGGCCTGAACGTGGGTCTGGGTCCTACTCACAACACCAACATGCTGCCCAATAACATATATTTTGAAAGAATCAGTGTTCTTACTTGTAACACATTTTTATGTACAGCCAATGTCACATTTTTGCATGTCAGCAGTCCACAGCTACCAGTCTTGCAGCCGTCTTACCTGTTAAGGTTGTCCTGGTCCATGTTGGTGAAGCCCAGAGGAGAGTCTGTTAGTTGCTCAGTGACGGCCTGAGGGTCTTTGGTGTCCAGCACCTCGTTCAGCACTGCTACAGCAGACAGCATCTCCACAGCCACACTCAGCTCCTCGTGGCTCAGGCCAGACTGATAAACACAACAGTCTGAATCACAAAGATGAAGTGACATACAAGTATATGTCTAGCATAGACTTCCCCTATATAGTCTACTTGCCAGCAATGTGAACCTGGAAATGCTGAGTACCCCAACCTTTTATGTTAGAAATGTATTAGTTTAAGGCCCGAGCCTGGCCCATGCCCTAACTAGTGGCGTGAAAATCGGCCCAAAACCCGGCCTTAATCAGTCAATAGTCTCAGGCCCCGTCAGTCTCGGGCCTCATTGCAGACCTGGAACACAGACGACTACCCTAAACCATATCATAATCGCGATTAGCATAGTTAGCTCATTAGCTAGCTAATATTAGCATAACTCACTTTGGCTCTTTATAGTGATTATATTAAGACAACACTTAACAGTATAATACAAATGTTTGTTATTGGATAAGGAGATATATAGATAACCTACATGAACTGTCCCCCATCAAGGCATCCATGAGTAGAGTAACTGTTGAGTAACCTTTTTGGGGTAGTTGTGGTAACATTAGCTGTTGATGTATTAATTACTGTGAATGAAGTCTGTCTTTTGATTTTACTCAAAATAACTCCTACCATGATATTTAAAAAATGTATTACAAATTGGTTTAGTAGTAAAGAGATATTACACAGAATATTAAAAATGTAAATGAAATATGCACTACACACACACTGTAATCGTGATTCTGCTTCTATTTGATCAACAAACAATAATCCATATATAAAAAGCTGTGTTTGGTCCATCTTTCCATTTTGCCTGTCTTTCCATTCGGCTGTTATTCCGCCACAGCAGTAACCCCCAAAACCACTCCAATATTGTTTTGCATATAATTATGCAAAATATGCAAATTGACCAACACATGCAAGTTAGCATCCATTTCTAAATGCTCGGGACCCATACTGTACATTTCTAAAATAAAACTTTGGGGTACTCAACATTTCCGCGTTCACAATAGGGCTCTATAGGCCGGCAAACAGACTTGTAAACACGTCCAAATTGTAAATTGCTACTGAAGTGTTTTTCATTCTCTCCTCTGTACCTATAAGCTTTTTTGTGTGTGAGTGGTGTGTGGCGTCTCACCCGGCCCCCCTGTAGCTGTAAACTGAAAAGCTCAGCCTGGTAGAGGTTGGCAGCAGTTTGGTAGACAAGTGGCAGTTGGGCTTCCGGGTTCATCAGCTCCTCCGCCGTCTCCACTGCATTTCCAAGACGAATGGCTGTATTGATCGCTACAACTGCCTCAAGCTCTGAACAAGGAAATCATCGTTAGGCATCTCGTGCAGATTACCTGAGTCCGGTTACCCAAAGGAAATTACATTTCTCCCCAGACAGACATTGATTTCTGTGTTTTGAGGCACTGGGTAGTGGGGACATACTCAGTTTTCAACTGGCCAGTAATCACTGTTAAACATTCATGATGAGAAACAAAAGGTGCTTACTTCGTTTCTCTGCCTCAGCAAAATCATTACAGGAGCTGACAACTCTCTGGATCTCCTCTCTCTCCAGCAACATGGCCGTCCCTCCATCCTGCAGCACAGAGAGAGGGGCACAGCATAGGGTGCCATGCTTATTCAACATGCTCTAATGCGTCTTTTCTGTGGTTTACAAGTGCTCCCAATTACCCATTTCACATTTGACAAAGGGTTTTACTTTATTAAAGAAAACTCTACAAATGTATATTGTGTTTCTATTCTCTCTAGGAATATTTGATTATGATTTGGTTTGTCTTGCCATATAATTTCTCACACAGTTTCCCGAGGGAACCTGCTCCGACTCCATTTACCTTGGCTTTATGCTGGCAGTAGGTGGTAAAGTGTTCCAGGTACCAGCGGCAGTTCGCCTCCTGAACACCCAACAGGGC
>OMOT01043893.1:10204-39155 GCA_900312575.1 Acanthochaenus luetkenii
CACCCAACAGGGCCAGGGCTTGCAGCCTAAGCCCAGCCAGCAGAGCAGCCTCGTCCTGGGCAGACACCGCTTGATTCACCTGCATCACAGCTGTCTGGACTGGAGACAGGGCAAATGGAGACAGAGGTCATTGAGGGATCATGCATTTTATTTTAATTGTCTTTTGGATCAGCACAATCATAAATTGTGTGTGATTTGTATGTTTGGGGGGAACAGAATAGTTGTGTTTATCATTTACTGAACCGTTGTATTGTATTCACTTTTCACTCAAGTCCTGTGGTCCTATATAGCTAAAAGGATAGAGCATGGCACAAACACTGCAAGGGTTAGGGGTTATCATTCATGCACAAATGTATGCAAATGTTAGGTGGAGACAATTCAAAAAAGTGTTTTGAGGTCATATGGGAGGGACAATGCTTACTGTTGACTATGTCGATGCAGCCCTGGATCTCCTGCTGAGTCAGCAGCTCCTCATAAACATCTCTTTCCTCTGTAGCAATAGAGGAGCGCTAAGGAGGGAGACACAGGAAAAAAAATGCAAAGGATATTTTATTCTTACCTGTTCAGATCTATTTTTCAATTCATAATGATGAAGTATTTTACATATCACATTTCAGCCATTAGGGTGAAATGGATGGCTCATGTTTTGTACAGTATTTGGGAGGAGGACACCGGATGGTGTGGAGGGCCAGTGTTTGGTGAAGTAAAGCTGACACTGCAACCACTGGAATGTGCTGGCAAGGCCAGCGGCGCGAGTCAGTAGTAACCACCCCTCTCAGACCTCAGTGCAGGGTGCCAGTTCTCTTCAATTAGTTGCCGGTACTAAACACTTCAGTCAGAAACATCTGTTCAGTGCAACGGCCAAGGTTTAATTTTGTGGGTTGAAGGTTATTCTCAATGAGTCTGCTCAACTAGTGTGTGTTCTTCTGCTTCATAATTTCAATTCAGTGACTACGGTATGGAATCCTGAGATGTTTCCAACAATTTAAGCCAAATGATTAAAGGAAAGATCACACAGGTGATGATCAAGCCTCACATTTGGGAAAAGCTATAATAATAATAAATCTGACATTATATCAATAAACGGGACGAAAAGTGGTGAGTGGGCGCATAAAGGATTGTTATGCTTCTCACCCTGCCTGAGGACTGATCCTCCTTGCGAGCCTTGGCCCGGACCAGCATGTCCTGGTAGTCCTGGGCCAGATCCTCCTTGGTATTCTTCAGCATAGCATTAGGATTCATCAGGGTTCCCATCGTCACAGATGCCTGACCCTTGTCGATCGCCTCATTGATGGCAATCACAGCAGCATGCACTAAGGAACAGTGTGTAGGAGTGTTAGTGTTGGACATCAAGATACAAGGAAGCAACCCAATCAGTAAACAATGTTCTAATATTAAGTTAGCGATGTCCCTCAATCTTTAGCAAAAACTCTTTCGTCACTCATCCCATCATAAAGCAATAATGAGAGGCAGTGAGTTATAGTGTTATGGTGAAATATTAGTTAATACAACAACAAAAGACAACATGACATCCAAACACTGGATGGAGGAGTGATGGGCAAATCGATAGAAAGACTGGTGCCAAAATTCTACAATAGCCGTGGGCTGTCATGAAATAATCACACAGTAGAACTGCTTTTCGGCCAATCAGAAGACCCTGCCAGAACGATCTGTTTTACTGTATAGATCTAGTTAATAGATCAGAGGACTTACAGGCAGCCTCGTCCACTGAGAGCTCATTGGCCAGGATACCCCCAATCTTACTGAAGGCTGGCATCTGGATGCCATACGTCTCCAGCGCACTCCTCATGTTACTGATCTCTTCCTCTGGAAGACAGAGACGTGCGCAATTGGCAGGGAATGTAATGGTGTTCAAACAGTATAAAATGGGAAAGGTTGATCTCTTTTTTTCTTCTTGACATACAGTGACATACAGTCTCAGGGAAGCACTCTGCATGATTATGCCCAGATTTAGTGTGAAATAGGATGTCCCAAACACATTTGAAGATTGTAGTGATGAAAAATCCAATGTCTGAAGCTTTCTCAGGAAACCCCAATGTCACAAACATTGTCTCTTGACAGCCTGTGTCCACCTTAAGTTTTACTTGTAAGAGAATGGCTACAGGGGATGTTTATCTTGATCTGCAATGTTGTTTGATTTGAACATCTGAACCAAATACAGGAGGTTCCATACCAATCTCTATAACACTCAAATTGAAAATGCTTGTGTGATGTGTGTGATGACATTCTATTATCTTTTTCAATTAAACCTAAACAAGATCAGTAATTACTCATAATAACGGCCCACGCAAGAAGGATTCTCATTATATGAACACATGCACAAGTAGGCACATACACATCAGTCTTTCGAGAAGCCCTAAGGCAGCTGTTATCCTTCATTTTAAAAAGGAAACTAATTAATTCAGCGCTTCCTCCACATTTGTGAGGGTGTATTTTGTAGGCACCACCTAAACAGCTCTAATGCCACCAGTGTTACCTGTGAAGGCCACTTTCCCCAGCAGGTCCTGGATCTGTGGTGCAATGCCCAGTTTGTGCAAGTATAAGCTGAAATAAACCACACAGCGTATTAGCATTATACCAAAAATTAGGATTCAGAAAGCTTAAGACAGATATTATGAAATCGAAATACTGAATTTTAATACTTGATAGTATTTTTCCTCATGATCGTTATTACTCCTGAGGCCACCTCTAGTGCCCACCTATGTCACACTTCTCCCACCAGGGGGGAGTGTTGGCTCAAACAACAAGAGTCTACATGCTCAGTCCTCCACTGAGCCAAGCAGGTGGCTGGAAACTTCATAAAACTTTCATCTTCCCGCAGGTATCTGATAAGTGGTCATGCATTATAGATATTTAAGGCAGGTCTGGCATGACTACAACTCTGAATGGAGAGTTTGTACTTGCTGGCTATTCTGCCCTTTGGCCCAAGTGTGTGTGTGTAAACACAAAATGCAGTCTGTCCTTGGGACACAGGGGGTTTTCTATCACTATCTAAATTCTGCTTAGACAAAGGGTAAGGTTTAGTATGCTGACCACTGACTCAGTTCAGCAGATACAAACACAGTAACAGCTGACTGAGGTTAATGGAGGAGGCTGATTACAAGCCACTGGGGTCACAGGCAATCAGCCGACTCAGAATCAGAATCTGTTTGAAGTATATAAAATGTCATATGAGGTCGTAGTAAAATATCAAGCATGTTGGCTGGGAGCAACTGGCTTCCTCCCAATTGTGGGCTCCCATGGTGCCTTCTGATAGTAATCCACTTATCCCTCTTCCTTCTACACAACAAATTAACTCCTACTCCTTCAACATTTTGTCAGAATGCCATTTTAAAATTCATTTAGAAGCCCCGTTCTGTTTCTATTCCATTGTGTTCCCTTTCCATTTTCCCACTGCACTAAATGTGACACAGCATCCTCTCCCATGCCTCCATGTTTGCATGTGGTTGTGCTCAGGGCAGCAGAGTATTCACTCAGTCCTTGTGGGACTCAAGCCGGACTGTCAGGAAGGAAGAGCACGTGTGTGCATAAGGAGGGAAGGAAACCGATTCTCTCAGGACCTGCCCAAAACGCTACAACAGAGAAAACAAGACAAACAGCTCACATAATCATTCCCTAAATCTGTTTGGCTATCTGCAAGGTCCAGAAGCTGTAAAAATCAAGCCACCCACCTTATAGTGAGACCACTACTTTCTTTGAAATCACTACAGAAATTCACACAAACCCCAAACCATAACAAGGGTGTAGGCTTTGAGGTGTCTCAGTCTCTGTGGATAAAGCGTTTGGCAGATTAATTGAGGTTTTCAGGGCCCGAAAGCCCCTGCAGACATGCCGAGTATGGGTTTATATAAGCACTGTGTGTAGAGGGGTTACGTTGATCAGAATTCAAACTGCTCAAAAGCTATTTGGGAATAGAGTGTTTAACTTACAACAAATATAAAGCATTTTCCTGATTACACAACTGATTCACAGTGGACAGGAAGTGAGCCTGCCAGAACAGCTGCTTGGACGATTCATCACAAATCATAAATAGTCTGTGCTTGAGTAGAAATACCTTCAACTGCCTAAACTACAGTAAGTAGAATTTCCCAGTTTCATATCACTTAAGTAATGTTTCAGTTCTTGACATAAATTAGGGGTTGATCTTAATGGAGAAAAGAAAGCCATCTGGGGACAGGAAATGACTCTAAAGTAGACAGGAAGTTACCCATCAGTGACAAGAGCATGGGCAAACTACCGCAGCAGCACACATGAACAAGTCTATATTTACAGACAAATACAGCAAAGGCCATATTGAATTAGTCACATTCTTGACGAGATTACTGAACCCCTCGACTGTTAAGGTGCCAAATATCGCATATTTCAATTGTAAATACCAGATAACAGCATATGTGCTTTTTTAGGTTTTAGGTCATCATTAACAATAGTACTTTAATCCACTCATTTTCATTTATTTCTTAGACGTGAAGTCACACCGCTTAATGCACCAACAAAAAGACTGAGACAAGTCTGGCATTTCGTTGTCAAAACTGAGGAAGGTAAAAAATTGCTACATTGTGTTTGTAATTCCTCTCCGTCTTTTATTCTTACCTCAGTGCGTGTATGCAGTATACCACCTTGGGCATGTTTTTGCGATCGTACACATCTGTCGTTTCGGGATAGAATATCTGAAAGTAGAAACCACAGTAGGTATTAGTCACTCTTCTTTTATGAATATCTCCTGACACTCTTTATTCTGCTGGAGCCAAGGAGGAACACACCATCCATCACAATGTCCCTTCAAAATTTCAGTATGTAGATACAGTTGTGTTAAAAAGTTTAAATACACATGTAAAGAACATGGCAGTCTTGAGTTTCCAATAATTTCTACAACTCTTATTTTCTGTGATAGAACGATTTTACGTCACACAAAAAATTCATGCATTTTGATTCCTTTATACATTTATTATAGGTCTTCTGGAAATATGACAGGATCAGCTGGGTCAAAATACAGAAACTTGAATTATACATTTTAGTGTAGAAAGTTGTGGCAATCAAATTCTCTTTGTGGCCTCTTAACTTCTTGTGGGTGATTATGATTGACTACAGCTGGTGACTTCTCTGATACAGTCATTAGACTCAGCCTCAAACGCTACAATGGGAAAGTCTAAGGAGCTCAGCGCGGATCTGAAAAAGAGGATCATTGACATGAACAAGTCAACACAAGCTATCACCTGCTGCTTAGAGAAAATTGGTCAAGATGGACAAGAGTCAACCAAGAACCATCAAAAAGCAGATCTGTGATGAATTAGAAGCTGATGGAACACAGGTGTCAGTGTCCACAGTAAAGCGTGTTTTACATCGCCATGGGCTGAGAGGCTGCCATGCTAGAAGGAAGCCCTTGTTCCAGAAGCGGCACCTTAAAGCTCGACTGAAGTTTGCAGCTGATCACAAAGGCCATCTGGAGGAAAGTTCTGTGGTCAGATGAAACACAAATTGAGCCATTTGGCCACAATGACCAGAAATATGTTTTGGAGGAGACAAGGTGAGGCCTTTAACCCCAAGAACACCATACCAACCATCAAGCATGGTGGTGGTAGTATTATGCTCTGGGCCTGTTTTGGCTGCCAGTGGAACTGGTGCTTTACAGAAAGTAAATTAAATAATGAAGGACGCAGATTACCTCAAAATTCTTCAGGATAACCTAGACTCATCAGCCAGAAGGTTGGGTCTTGGACACAGGTGGGTGTTCCAATAGGACAATGACCCCAAACACAACATCAAAAGTGGTAAAGGAACAGCTAGATCAGGCTAGAATTAAGGTTTTAGAATAGTCTTCCCAAAGTCCTGACTTAACCCCCATCGAGAACATGTGGACTGTGCTGAAGAAACAACTAATTTAGTTGAACTGCACTAATTCTGTCAAGAGGAGTGGTGAAAGATTCAACCAAGTTTGTGCTCCAACCATTCCATCACAGAAAAATAAGAGTCGTAGAAATTAATGGAAACTCAAGACTGCCATGACATACATGTTCTTTACATGTGTATGTAAACTTTTGACCACAACTGTAGGCAGCAGTGAAAAACTATCATCGTTCATGGTAAATATTCAATTGTCCTGGGTAATTGGTTATGTTTTTTTAAACGGGCATCACACAAGTGTTCACATAATGCATAAGACTTTACGTTTTTAATCAACAAAGGTGTCGCAACATGCATATAACCAGTTTTATGAGGATACAATGGCTATCTCTAATGTGTGTTCCTTTCTCACTTTACACCGGATTGATGCTCTAACTTCATGGTTTCACTAAAAAACAACAAGTAATGGAAAAGGCCATAGGTATGTTATCCTAGTGGCTATTCATGAAAAATGGCAATTCAATTTGGTATAAAAAGCTATCCCAAAGGGCATGACGGAGATAATTGGGTATCAATTTTACCTCATTTTCCATTTCTAGTATACTCCTCAAGGAAAAGTATTTTGTGTCCTCTCATAAAAGATGCATTGGGGTTAATACCATTCTATTAGAACTACCACACCCTCACCACAATTTAATGTGTCAATGTTTACTATCTTTCTTGGCACAATGACAGACTCATAAATGTGTGTCCATGTGTGTCTGTGCATCATATAATCCCAAGTATAAGCAATTAAAGTGAACAAAGGATTGTTGTTTTTGCTCTAGGAGTATATAATTCACACTTCACATCAGGCCAAAGTACATAGTGGCAGCCTTCAACTTGGCCTATTTTAGCTTTTATCTCCATGTTAAATCATTTTAGAACCATTTCTGTAGTTGAAGTGTTTAGGTCATCACAAGTGCTGGGACAGACTGACTATGTGAATAAAGGTCATGTAAAGTGGTCACAAAACCATTTATGCAATAAATGTTTAACATTTTGACCCATCAACTTCACAAGACTCATTTTCTCATTTGCCCCCGATATCCTCTGCCAAGTCCAAAACTGCAACTTCTTACATTACAATGACTGAAATCCTATCTCCATGCTGTCTTGGTTGCAGGATGGACTCTACCCTGTAATATGAGTGACTACGCACCGGCCCTGAGCCAATGCACAGATAACAAAGCCTTGCGCTTCCAACACTATACCTCATGTTGCAGAGGGTCACTTCAACAATGGGAATCTCTGGCTGATGTTCCAATACAATTCAGTGGGTATTAGTTTGGAAAATTGGTATGCAGACATCACCCCTTTATTACTTTTCATAAAGCGGTGTTGCACTGACTTGTGGCATGGCATTTCTTCAATCCTAGAACTGTCCATGTATTCCACATTGTACCAGTTTACTGTAGGAGTGAATCCCACTAAGATGGCATTTTTGACTTGACAAAGGACCTCATATGAGGGTATCAACTTTTCATGACTTTTATGAAAACTTTCATTCATCTGTAAATGGGGAATCGACTAACAGCTGACATTCTTAGATGTTTTAATATAAAGGCCCAAAATATTTTTACAAAAGCTGTCTGCAACTTTTCTTTTTTTTAAGTAGAATGCAAATGAGTTTGTAAGTGTACTGTGCATATTTGCCTACATGGTTGTGAAACAGGGAGTGTCCGTTTGCCTGTGTGCATGCATGACTGATACCTGTGCAAGATCCTCACCTTGGGCAGCCCCACTGACTCCATGGCTCTGAGCCACTGCACTGTGTTGTCAGTGTGTCTGAAGTGTAGCCCTGTGCTCTGAAGACGTAACAGGAAAACGGACACATTAACATTACCTCCCAGAAAGTACCAGTATGACTACCAGCTGTAATAAAATGGTACAACGTTTTAGCTTTGCAACACACACAAATAATCCTGCACTGTAGAAAAGCCAGGTTATTATCAATAGCCTAAAAACACAACAGCCAATCTAATATATAACCTCAAGCCAATATGGCATGTCAATCTAATGAAGTTACCATTTTAAAAAAAAGAAGGTATTAGCACTTCTGAATGCTTCAATAACGTCCGAATCCTCCTCCTGTCACCTTTCCCTCTTTATTATTGACAGGAAGTGAGGATATCTGTGACATCCAACACCACACAAGTTTGTTGAGGATTGCGGGGGAAGGTGTGCGACTATAACCTTATCCAACTTGTCTAGAGAGATCTCTCCCTAAGAGGGATTATCTATATCAGAGGCATAAATCAGAAATGTAAAGAAGGGCGATGAAAATATCTCCAAATAAGGGTAAATGCAAAATGGGTTGAGAATGGAGATGCACCTTATATCGGGCCTGGTCTCTGTCGTAGATCCTTTTCTCTGACACTATTTTAGGGGCAAAAAACTTGGCGAGTTTGCCAAGGTAGACCCCATTCCTCAGTCCATCCTCCAGTTCTGTGGTGGGGGGCAGGTCCTCCTCTAGACAGGCCTCCATCCACCTGAGAATACACAAATATTGACCTCAGAATAGGACTAGGACTCTCAAAAGCATCTCTACACTATGTTCATCTCATGGGAAGATGACCTGAGTGCAAAATTGCTTTTGGGAAAGTTATTACTAATTTCTAAGCCTAAACAAACAAGTTAATTGTTCTCACAACACGATGAAAGGAGTCCTCAATTCACCTGAGTAACTGGTTACACAAGACTAGTTTCAGCTTAATCTCAGAAACCTTTAAATGCATGGTTCAAGTTGACTTTCCTTTTAATACAAACAAAATGCTATGGTTACAGTGGGGATATAAACAAACCAAACAGAACCTTAGTCTGTCCCTCACCATGCCACCTGAGATCTAAGAGAGTGCAATGTAAGCTATTACATGATTGGATGCCTGCATGTACTCAGCAAGTCAATATTGGTTTTTCCTGCACCTGCTGCACTGCCTGGTATAAGCAAAAATCAACAGCTGACCAAGAATATTTAGACAGATATAAATTAAACAGACCCCAAAGTACACATTTCAGCATATGTATGAATGTAATAGAGAGCCATCAAACGATCTTTTTAGCATTCTGAAACCCATTACCTTTAATATATTAATTATTAAAAAGTTAAATGACATCTGACCCTTTAGACATTTAGCAGACTATTTTATCCAAAGTGACTTACAGTAAATATCATACGATATCATACATCATGGCGGAGGCAGCCATGCAAGGCACCGACCTGCTCAACGGGAGCAATTTGGGGTTAGGTATCTTGCTCAAGGACACTACGGCATTTATAAAAATTTTCCCAGGAGGAGCTGGACTCTAATCTTCAACCTTGCGGTTGCTGGGCAGGAACTCTACCTCCTGAGCTACTGCCGCCCATGTTGAAACCATAACTAAGGGATCATTGTGACTCAATCCCAATCCCACAAAGAAATGAGCACATAGCCATGGCCTCATTAAATCAGTGTTATTAAGACATTAGGCAATACAGCTCCTAAAGGTACAATATTTATTCATTATGCTAACTAGTGAGTGTCTATGCTGTTAATTAACTGAAGGGTTTTGTGTTAAACAAAGTAAACAAGTAGCCTGCAGGCCAGTGAGAACTGGGCATTGTTACAGGCAGCACCCACACTGTACCCAGCATGCCTTTGTAAGGGGGTAGGACAGACTTACAGTCTGAGCTTTGGGACCATCTGAAGGTCAGCCTTAGGCTTGTAAATGATAACCGACGCTCACCTGTCAAGTTTAAACTGTGAGGTTAACGTGGGAGGCTGGGTCATGGCATCAGGCCAGTGAGCAGGATGTCTGAAACTACTTGTCATCCACAGCCTAACTTGGGTCATTTCTGGAGGACATGAATGTTGTGTGATCAGGGGACAATTCTTTGTGAATGAAGGGACATGAGTTTTATCACTAAGAAAAAACAGTGTGAGAGAGGAACAAAGATTGAGAGATTGACTGAAGTAAGTAGAATTGCTTGCTGAGTAACCATGAAAACTGAATTGAGAATGTTAGTATTACTTTCCTTGTGTTAAAACGATGTTCACATTCTCTCAACCTGACGTAATTTCCATTGTGAAAGGTTCAACAGCATAAGCACAGTCTCAGAGCAGCCTCTGCCAGGATACTGCCAGATATATTAGGAAATGCCCATACTAAAGAGCTAGTTAATGATTTGTGTGCAAAGTGAGAGTGAATCATCATAGTCTGAGAATCTGTTACACATTATCTTACTGCCAAGAAGTGAGACTATATGTTCTCCTGAATCTGCACTACTCTTAACAAAACATACTTCATTATAGTAGCTCGCTACACCCAAGTTGTCAACTTAGTTGCTCATCATCCTACCGCTGAATTTATCCTCAGCCAAGTACAAGGCAGACAGTGCTCAGTGATTTGGCTTGTTTATTTCTTCATTCATGGGTTATTCATACCAGCAAGCAATGTTCTCCTCCGATCTACCAGCAATAAGTGCCCCCTCCCACATACAGTACACACAGACACCTTGTTTAGGATAATTAAGGATGGGTGCCCAGAGGACCCAGTCTGCCAAAACATGTGTCAGCACTTTAAGGACAACCACTAACACACATGCCCTGTCAACACAAACCCAGTTGAGTGCGTAGGTTAGGCACCTTAATGAATAAAGCAACCCGACCATAACAAATGTCAGCTGACGCCGTAGATTGCTGTGTATTGTGCAAGAATAACCCTAACTACTATGTGTTCTTATTCCCAATTAGTATTTCACAGATTGAAGTGTACCGATAGCCACAATTTTGCTATGTACAAATACTTATATCTGAGAGCTCAGAGTTGTTTTCATAATATTGACAATTTTGGCTATGCTACTTCTTCCTGTAGAATTTTCTGTGATATACAATGTATCACCAGAGGAGAAATATGTATTTTTGCAGACTCCCTTCCAAAGGAGGATGTCCGAGTGCAGGGTCAGTCACAGTGCCTCTGGATCAAGGATTTGGTGTCTTGCTCATGGGCACTTCAGCAGGCTAGATGCTTTCTTTCATGGGGACTTGAACCAGAGGCCCTCTAGTTGAACTTAAATAAGTGGTAATCAAATCTAATGTGATCTTCCAATTGGTTTCTGTAGTGGAATTGATTCAGAAATATATACAAATTCAGCTTTCTGAAATAGTATTGTGCACACACTCAGTTCCCAATATTGGTAACCTTCACTGGTGTCAAGTAAGCCTGGTATAACTCACCAAAGCACTAAGGGGAAATATAGGATTTCTTTACAGAAATATGTCCTGTTTTTCCACTATTATAAATTTTAAAAAGTGCGCAATCAACATTATCTGTTTTTGACTATGGTGATGTTCTGTATATGCATGCCTCGCCCACCTCTCTGAAGCCTCTTGATGCAGTATATCACAGTGCTCTGTGTTTTATTAGTGGTGATGGGTTTCTCACCCATCACTGTGTTCTGTATAGCAAAGTTGGATGGCTGTCCCATGCCACTCGAAGAGAACAACAGGCTCTTTTATTTATTTTTAAAGCACTGTCTGGCAAGCTGCCACTATACCTGTCCTCACTTTTGAATTTTAGAGATGTAGAACACCATACTAGATCACAATCACATCTAAGGCTGAACATACCTCAGTGTAACACCAATGCAGGAAAGTCTGCCTTTAGCTTTTATGCACCCGAGAAGTAGAACAGGCTGCAGGACTCCCTGAAGCTGGACCAACTTGTCTCGCAGGAGAGGTTAAAGGTTCTGGTAGAAGGTGGTGCTCCGTGTTGACTGTACATGTTTCTTATCTTGTGGTTTTGTTTTGTGATTTTATCTTGTTTTGTTGTAACAGTTCTATTTTGTATGTGTTACATTGTAATCATGGTGGCATTGTAAAAGAGAGCTGCTCTCAATCGTCTTCCCTGAATATATACAAGTTTCAATCAATCAACTGTGTCACATCGGCACATTTCTGCACTAACATGATGCAAAGTTAATCCACCAACTCGGAACAAGCCACTGCAGTCCACATAAGAGGGTGGGACTACAAATCAAACCTGGCCAAAAGTACCACAATAACTATAATACAATTAAAATAAAGGCATGGCTGGCCAAACAATAGGCTTTGTATAGGCATATGATAGAGATTGCAGCACACCATGCAGTGTCCAACCGATGACTGTGAGCACTTGATGAGGGTCTGGGATACCATGGTTTGCTTAGAAAGAGGGAGTGAGTGGGAGGGTCAGAGAGTGAGAGTGAGGAAGAAAGTGTGTGTGTGTGTGTGTGTGAGAGAGAGGGGTGGGGGGGTGGCAGTACAATTCAAAAGCCAAAGAACTACAGTAATCATATCTGTGTAGAACTGATGTAAGTGGAGGGGATGAGATGGAGGTGATAGCGAAGATTACTGAGAAAAAAAAGAACAGCCATCAAAGGCTTGTCAAAATCAGCTGGGCGGGGGTGGGTGGTGGTTGGGGTGGCTGCACAAGAACAGAAAGAGAAAGAACATCCTGGCTAGGGAACACAGCTCTCCTCTGAAGCTTCCTGTAGTTAAAACAATGTAGTGAGAACTTGTCTCCTGAAACCAGGACAGGCCAGCGCTCCTCTGTTTACAAACTCCCAAAGCAGAACTTCCTGTCATTGTGAGGTCTGCAACCTACCAGGCTAAACAAAACGTGGCTCTCTGGACTCTGGGACTAAAGTCTGTCCCACACCAACAAACTATTACTAGTCTAAACTCCTTAGCTTAGAGCTATCTCTGTCTACATAGGGCTTGTGTCATGTAACTTAGTTATACTGATCATGTGTTTATGTCTGTGTGTGTTGTGTATGATGGCGAGTTAGCAATCAAGTGTGTGTGTTGGAGTAGGGCGTCTAAAATTATTACGAATAATAGCCTTATTATAATAGACTGAAAAATTGCCTGTGCTGTGCTCTAGAATACCTCTAGGCTAATCATGGGTCAGAAGTGGACTTGTATCAACAAAAACTAAAAACACCCCTTCCAAAACAAAAAAAACTAACTGTTTACTCAGTGTTGCAGGTACAAAGTCTCCTTCCGTATGTGTATGTTGTGGGAGGCTGTGTCTTTCAGCTGACAACATCAAGAGGCACCAGTGTTCATTTTATCAAGCACAAGTTAAATTCAGAAATCAAGGGGACTTTGAACAACCTAGCATGTAGGTAGCCTACCATCATTTATTTTATGTCAAGCTCTGGGTTGAGAACTCTGGTTTGGGCAAATGAAAATTGTCCAGAAGGGTTAGATTGCATGTGCAAATCAGCCACCAAAAATATGAGCTTCAGTTGCACAATTTTGCATACCCGACAAAAAGTTATAGGATACAACCTAAGAGGGACACAACAGCCACCACACAATGGTCACAATTATGGATATGTCATCAAGTGAAACCAAAGGATGTCTTAGCCCTCCCTAAACATGTTTCCCCCACGTGCACTGAAGGAGTTGCTTCTGCTTTGTTGCCTTGTTCCAGTGAAAGATGACTCCTGACCCCAGAGAGTGGGGTTAGCGAGAGCAGAACCTAATCCCAGGCTCTTTGGTTAACAGTTTTATTAGCAGTCCTAATCCTAAACCCATTTGACAGCTTTCCCAGAATAGAGGTTCCATTCCACAATAGACAGAGGGGTGTAGCTGGGATGGAACAACAGGAAGTTACAGAGTGAGTGATTGTTTGTGTGTGTGTGTGATAGAATGAAACAGTGGTCACTCTGGAGGTCAACCATGCATTTACTAAAGCATGTGTTACCTGAACTGTCACCGTGCAGCTCAGCCAGGCTTCTACACAAGTTTTGCCAGTAAACTAAGAAAATAAAAATGGGTCCGCCTGCCACAATCTAGTCATAGCCTAATTATGATGGATGACTGCATCTCTGCTTGGTCTAGTCTAGCTATTTTCACAGAAGTAGACTATTCAAATTGTCTTTACGGAGTCCAAGTCCAAATTAAGTTGTCAAATAATAATCTGTGGAGAAATGCAGACATATCTGAGGCTGCACACAGTCATGGTAAAGGGTCTCTACTAGGCTACTAGCCTAGCACTCAAGCTTCAAGCCTGACTGAAACATTTAAGCTACAGCATGCTAGATATGAGCATAATCAATCAATCTGAGGAACTGTGGGGCTGGGTGGGGCTGTCCAAAAAAAGAAGGCAAGGTCACACTTCCTGTTCAGTTGGATGTCCTAGTATAGAAGACAGGAAGTGGTTCAGGATTAGACATGCTTGGGCACAAGAGAACAACCTCCTTCTTCAGCTTCATCTTGCCTTTCGAATAACTTGTCTTAGTTTCTTGTGGAAAATATAGTAAACTATTTGGAAAAAATCTGCAAAGAATATATTTAGAAAACGATCAATAAACCTTGTTTAGCATGTTTAGCATTTTATCTGATTATCTCAGCGATCAATGAGCCTTGTTGATGGCAAAGCATCTTCCTTCTCCTACCTACCTTTACAGTAGTTGCAAACCAGACACAACTTCACAAGGCAAACAGTCGCATCCATTCACTGTCTGAGAAGAGAGTAACTGCGTGCGTACGGAATGACGGATAGATGGGAACGCAACAATAAAATTAGCACGACGGTCACAATGCAAGAACCCATCACATTTGGGAAAATGTGGCTCTCAAATTCTTCCAATCATTAAATCATTGCTCCTAATTCCATTTTGTCTTTGAATGGAAGACGTCTGTGTCAAGATGTCCCTAATTATATTACCAGTCTCGGTCAGCTTAAGCATAAAAATCTTGACAAATGAAATAATGTAAGTGAAAGTGACAGAGATTGTTGGTCTTCCTGGTATGCAATGTTACATGAAGTGGCCTCAAATATTTTAGCTCGCTTGTCTAACTATCCCATCACATTATCTGTAGCCACTTAGCTAGCTAACTCACTAGAGTAAAGCATATTTTCAAGACATATAATTATGGATTTTATTGGGGCATAATAAAATGGTAACATAAAATAGGTCTACATCCCCAATTCCAGGTGTCATGAAGGCAGCCTTACAATCTCCAAGTAGTGAGAAAGTAGTCATGAAGGAGCTTTAGTTTCATGGACTTTACAGTTTACAATGTCCAGAGGTTTGACAAGACTGTTTTTAAACATGTTCCAAAAAAACAAATGATTTCTTGCACTATTTTCAAAGGCAATTCAGAGCCTTTCACAATTTCCTTTTGTCTGTTTTGTCTGTTTGTCTCTTTTGGTAGTTTCTCTTCTGATACACTGCTGTAGTGTGTTGGTCATGTTAAATAAAAAGTACATTAATGTAACTGCTTTGGGGTCACTTCTTAATGTTAAACATTAATATTTTTATAATGCACCAGGTTAGAGGGTTCCTTGTACAATTTACAGACTTAGTTATCTGAGAATCTCTTTCATATCCAAGCAAAATTGGTGTTGTAACTGAAATGTCCCTAACCGAATATATACTGAATCAAATCAATTTGGGAAATCAGTGTTGATACCCAGCCCTAGAGGCGTGTGGTTATTTTGTACAGACAAATTCTCCATCAAATTTACAGAAAACGTACTATATTGTGATATATATCGTTATCGTGATATGAAATTACCCATATCGTGATAGATTTTATCCATATCGCACAGCCCTAGTCTACATAAACAAATTATGTTAAACAACTCGAATGCTTGACCCAAGAACACACCCAGTTAAATGCCCACAAGCAATTTATTTTGATAGAGGGAAGCAACACAAAGCAAAATTATTTTGTTTGGTCTGCATGTACCATTATGATCAGTGTATTGCCCTCCCTCCCTCCAGCCTGCCCTTCATCTCTCCTCCTGTCTTACTGTTTGGCTTCCTCCAGGTGACACAGATACTCGTAGGCGATGTTCTGCCGTCTCCTCTCATCCATCTCCTCTGCCGAGAGCCTCTCATCATCCTGAATGGCTGCAAGAACAAGCAAACACGTTTCTGCATGTGAGATTCAAGATTGAGTATTTTGTAACAGTGACATAATCAAGACCTTAGTGTGTTGTACATAGGGCTGTTCGATATGACGATATATATCGTGCGGCGATAGAAAAATGTATATCGTAGATAATTTCCTCTATCGTTTCCATCTTCATTGCCACAAAAAAGCAGCAGAACTGCTTTACGGCTGTATTTTATGTAATTACCGACCTCGCTTTACGTTCTCTACACATGGACTGGAATAACAAACACACACAGAGCAGCGTGAAACAGAACGAAACTCTGTTGCATTTTTTTTGCCTGTTAAACAACCGTTTTCAGTCACGCTAATTATTCCATTCGATGGATCATCAGCTCTTATCACGAGCGTGGCTGTGTATGTAATCTGGACCGCTTAGTCTCCGTCATCATTTTACAGTAACCATCTGTTGGTGATGCGGCTAAATTGGGAAATGAATATCTACTAGGGATGGGCGGATCGAAACTGGTATCGATACTTCGATACTCACATGCTACTCATTAGGTATTGATGCCCTTTGAAAAGTATCAATTTCAAAGTTATTTTTAATCCAAAATGCGTCACTCAAGTTTCACTACGGGGTGGAAAACTCCCCAGTTCCCAGGTGTTTTGAAGGCAACCTTACAATCTCCCAAGAAGTGAAAAAGCAATTCAGAGCCTTTTTCAGTTTCTGATTGTTGGTTTACTTTTACTTATTAATTAATATAGTTGTTTGTCTGTTTTGGTCATTTCTCTTCTGATACACTGCTGCAGTGTGTTAGTCATGTTAAATAAAAATAAAAAATGTAACTGGGGTAAATTCTTAATGTAAACATTAATATTTTAATAAAGCACCAGGTTAGAGGGTTCTTTGTACAATTTACAGCATTAGTACTCTGAAAATCTCTTTCATATAGAAGCAAAAATTGTATTGTAACTGAAATGTCCCTAACCGAATAGATATTGAATCAAATCAATTTGGGGAATCAGTGGTGATACCCAGCCCTAGAGGTGTGTGGATATATTGTATAGACAAATTCTTCATCACATTTACAGAAAACATACTATACTATGATATATATATTATTATCGTGATGTGAAATTACCCATATCGTGATAGATTTTGTCCATATCGCACAGCAGTCTTACTGGTCTTCATTACATATGATTATAGTGTGGCAGCTCTTCATGTATCTGGATTTGGAGAAGTACATCTTATCAAATTTGAAAGCCCTGTGCAAACCCCTTGTGCAAATGTTAAAGACTGCACAATTAACACCAAAACTAAAAGGCTGTTTCTTGGTATAAGTAGCTTATTTTGACTGTTAGGAGCCTCAGTAGCACTAGGACACTGTACTAAAGCCCATGCTCCAGTGAAACCATATATGAAATCACAATGTGAAAGTGGCCTTAGTGGGTACCCAACTGACTGCTGAGAGTTGACCTTTACCTGCAGCTTAATGAGATCTCTGCTCCTTACCCCCTCTAATCCAATCAAATCCCTTTATTTCTGGCTGAGTGAAGGGCCAGTCCGAGGCCCGGGGGCTCACTCTCAGAACATACAGTAGATCTCCCCCACTGGACCAAGCACCATGGTCAAGGTTTGAGTATAGGTTAATGACTGATCTTCCACATGTGGTGAAAGTATGCTTTTATGGTTCATCTGTACTTTACTAGGCTAGTAAAGACTGGGAATACTTGAAATGACGTGCACACACACACATGCATTGCACACAAACACACACCAGAGTCAAGAGGCTACATGATTATCACCTCTAGCAATGCCAAGTTTAACTAGTTAAACCTGGTGATTGATTAGCCTAACCAATCCAATGCAAATGCCTGAGAAGAGGACCAAGTATTACGATTCAGAGCACCCCCTGTTTACCATAGTCATTGATTCGTTTAAAATATCAGACCCTCCATCAATGAGAAGCTCCGAGAGCCAAGTCAGTGGTTCATTGTATCCCAATTTATCAAAGCCCAAAGTCTGTCATTCTTCACTCACCTTGCTCTCCTGGATTCTGTCCCCTCATCAGATAGACGCTAGGCCACTAGGCCTCAATAAGGGGTTGATGTGCAGAATCACTCGCATGTAACGAGAGACACGAAGCATGCACACGCATACACAACATACTGAAGACACTTGCAAAGGGCCAAACACACACACACACACACACACACACACAACGGGGTGTCCAGCCACAAGGGTGAAATCTATGGCCTCATGTCCACAATATCCGTCCATCCGACCGAAGGCCACAGGCCCAGCTGTGTTGTTGGAGAGGATGAAAGTGTGTGTAAACACGCAGCTCGGAGGCGTAGGATCAGCACAGCCGTTACACACTCACACACTGACTCACTCACACACTTCCAGGAAGGGCCTGTCTGCACTCTTGCACCGAGGGTTATATTTAATCTGCAGGAAGGTTTCGCTGCCGTCCCAGGATCCCTGGACCCGAGTTATGAGCTCTGTGATTATGACTCATGCTTTTGTTTGGCTGAAGGTTTGTTCTACCTAACAGTTTGTGGCCTACAGGGAGCTACAAATCAAGACAGACTAGGATTTTAGGTTACTCCATTTCACGGGCAAACCCTTAAACAAAGGTTGGTCTGGCATTTATTTAAAGTAACTCCAGGGAATGGCATTGCGTTGCTTCCACAGCAGCTATTACAATTGCAACAGCATGCAGGGGGGAACCTTACTTTGGACCATTTTTGATTGTTTCTCAGCAAATTCAATGACAACAATGTCGGCTCAGTACTACCCAATCTCACACACTTTTTTTTTTTACAAACACATATGCACACACCTCTTTTGGATCCTTGGAAGTTAATATAATGTTTTGACCCAGCAAACGTCCATCTATGAAGACAACACAAACCTACGGTAGCCCATAAGTACAGACCAAGACAGTGTTGGGCAATGAAACGAGTCAGAGGCAAAAGGACAATGGTGTAGTATTGACGACACGATCGATCGGTCTTATCTCTTAAGAGTTGCACTTCGCTCCCGGGTGTCAGTCGCCGATAACAGACCTGAAGTAAACCTCGGCTAGCGGCGCTTCTCAAGACCGTTTTAACCTGAGACGTAGTGAGGCTCACCGACCTCCGGTAGCCCAGTTAACTTATTGAAAGAGTCGTAGGAGCCAGGTGACGTGCTGCTGCTGCTGCTGCTGCTGCTGCTGACCACCTGTTCCTCGTCAGGAATTCCTATAGTCTCTGAACTAGCTTGGACTAGCGTGCCCTTTACTTCGTGATAAACAGACACACACTTTGGGTTAGCAAGAAAACCGTTACCAACAAAACAAAACCAAGAAAGCTCAACTTACTTCCATAACGCGGTTTGTGTGAAGTCGCGGCGTCTTCATGGTACATCCTGCCTCGTTTCCTCCACTTCGGAACTCGGGTGAACTGACGTTGACGTTAAGCAGCAACCACCGACAACGCTACAGAGCAGCAAGCCGATGTGTCGCGGCGGCGGCGGGGGGAGAAAAAGGGCGAGAGGTGGGTGTCAAGCAATCTCCAAAAGTCTCACGAGAAGCGCCAACTGTCACTTGCGGCAAATAATCCCCATGGCGTCCACTTTGGCGTGACTCCTGGCCGAAAGTGATCCCGGTCTCCACTACCTTGCCCCGGCTACGCTCTCACGTGAAATGATTGACAGGGCAAAGAATACTTTAGCACCTTGCTCCACCTGGTGGACAAAATATGACGTATGCTGCATTCACGTCCTAGGGGAAAGATGGTAGATGCGAGCTTCCTACGTGAGGATACCCTTCACCTCAGGTTTCAGGCGATAAATGTTACTTGGGAACGCGAGGTTTGGCAATGGACCCCAATAAGGAAATATCTACAGTGGTGTATTGTGGATTGATACATCCATTTCAGATAAAACGAACAAAATGTCTTGTGTAAAGTCATTTTGTAATCATAACTCCCTCATATGTAATGTCAGGACACATCTTCTTGCTGGATTCATTTTTTTTGTGGTTGAGATTGCCATGTTTTCCATTCCACATGCCATACTTCCTATGCCCTGTTGACGAAATACTGTATATCTACAAATGCATCCAATATATATTTTGTCCACTCACTCTACAAACACTGTACGTGTATTGGCCACCAGAAAACGGTGGTTATCTTGAAACACCAAGTCGTGTCTGACGATTCTACCTGAAGGTGGCATGCAGCACGGACCCTGAACCTTCAACTTGGGTGACCCTCGTGTCATCATACGACATGCAGCGTCATTATTGTTTGAGATGTGTCACTTATTGCCTTTGCAGCCCCATCGTGTAGCCTATGCAATAAACGTGAACGTACCAAGATATGAAAAAGTTGGTGTTTACATGTTGAGTCAGTTAATACATTTAATTCATGCCACTTGGTAGCAGCAGTAGTTTGAGATTGTGGATTGCAGTATGCATAGGAAACCCAGCTGTGTTTATTGTTGTTTGGTTGTGTGTTTGTGCATTTATTGATCTATTTTGTGTGTTTAACTTAGAAAGCAACTTTGTAAAAGTAGCCATGAACAAGTACAAAAAGCTTGAAGTCTAAGCTTAAACCGATGTTTCCATTGGTGCTTAAAGCTACAAGTGTTTCTAAAGTAAGTGCAGCCATCCTTAATATGAATAATCTGGAGATGAATTCCACCATGTGATTTTTTTAAGATAATGGGTGTGAAATAAATGTACTACATCATTTGCTAGAGAACATACAATTTATTTTATATATGTTCAAAAGCAGCACAGTCTGCAATCCCTGCCTTTCCAATTTCTAACATTATTCACAGGGCATCATTTGGCAAATATTTCTTCACATATTTTCACACTTATGGACCTTTGAACATACAGTCATCCTATGACTGGCATACCCGTCACAATAATATACACAACTTTATTCTCCACACACATTATTTACCTCCGTGAAACAGATGAACAAAACCTTACATGGGTGATACATTCACTTCTTTTTTTTCCTCCACAAAAATCAGAATATTGCCATCATTTTCTGCTAGAAGAATTTACAATAAGAACACAACATAAGTTGAGCACAAAATAACAGAGGTTTTTCCTACACACATGCAAGTTTGTGTACACACACACACACACACACACATTGGCGGATGACATGGGGCTTAAGGTCAAGGACACACAGAGATGTATAACAGAGATACAGTAGATGGACTTATCGCTTGGACAAAGCAGGAGACACATGAGTCCATCGAGGAGCTTATACACATTTAACCCAGAAGTCCACCAATATCAGCTTTGATATGTACAATATTTACAAACGTGTGAAACACAGGCTCGCATTTGTGTGTATGCACACACGCACAGGCACACACGTGCACACACACACACACACACAAATACAGTACATATACCCCAAATACCTCAAACTTAACATTTAATATATAATTTATCCCCAATAAAATACAACAGGTCGTTGCCACTAATTAAGACACAAGGTTTTAACACACCCAGACAACCATACAGATGTACTCCTTATGTTATTCTTGCAGTTAGTAGCTTTGGTTTGACACTGGGCTAATGCCATGGCTTTGTATGTCAGTGCTACTACATTTACTTAGGCTCCATATGCTGTACTTTCATTTCAAAAATAGTAAAATCATATTGTCTCAAAATATCTGTTACACATTAGCAGCACGCTTCATCAAATCTGTCCAAGTGATTTGACAAGGTGAGGTTTAAGGAAACACATGTGTGTACCTCTTGGAAGCCTGTGTTTTTCACTGAATAGCCTTGAGAAAGCAAACTGCAGTACAAGAGCAAACTAACTCTAAGCTGCAATCACAGATACCACAGATACAGAGAAACGCAGTAGAACACAGGCCAGTAGCCACAGAAAATACTAACTACAGGCACAAAATAAACCGTGTAGATGTGGTGCCAAATGAGAATTTGGGAGGCATTCTGACATTCTGGAAATGGCAACATTATGTATCATTGAGATTCTGATGTGGAATGATAGATATAATAACGAAGTATCAAGTCATGTTTACAAAGTGTGAGATTATGACATCTTTTAGGCAAAAAGCCTGGTCTAGATATTAGTGACAAATGAAAAACTATGCCAATCTAATTTATAGTTGAATATAGAGAGGGTGACACTGACATACATCCTGTTGCCCAGATGTATTTAGATAACAAAACCTAAATGTTTCCTTAGGAGAATTTCTTTTAAAATCAGAGGAGCAAGCTATTACCTTTCCTAAGGAGGCGGGTGTTGTTTACTTTATTTATTTATCTATTTATCTTTCTATCCTCTATTTGCTTTATTTGCAGTAATGCATTGTATAGCATACAATTTGATCACATTATGATCCATTGTTACCATGAACAAATCTTTGAACTCACTGTAAAAAAAAAAATGGAGACAAGTTCTACGCTAGAAGTGTCGCAAGGTTTTCAATTTCCCAACAACCACATGACTCAGTGATGAGATGTTATTTTGAATCCCTGTCACTGACACTAATGAAATGATAGTTTGTTTGCATGTGATTTATAGTACAAGGATGTATCTCAGGGTGGGATAAGGCTTTTCTCAGATATTAAACAAAATAACCCTTTTTCACAATACAGCTGTCTAACAGAAGAGATTAAGGTTAGGCTAGAAGTGTGTATAGTTCCACATATACACACAAACACACAAGGATCATTTTCTCTACACTTCCTATGCAATTCCTGTTCATTCCTTGTAACCTTTAGATGCCACTTGACTATGGGGAGAATGCTCCAGTTGAGGAGAGGCACATTTAAAAAAAAAAGGCCATTCAGTACTTTGAAAAGGAAGCAGCATGACATGTTATTATTAAAGTCACTGCTACAAGCAAGATCCAACACAAAGCTAAACCAGAAATAGCTCTCATCAGAGAGCCTTTGTACAACGATACACATGGAAGGGGAGCTGGAATAACAACATTTGGACAAAATTAATAATTCATGATTCCAATGTCCATAATAAAACAGCAGAAAATAAAGTTAACATCCTCAGATTCAACATACCACACAATTAATGGTACAAGAAAATCAATATGGCCTTTTTTATTCTTGGTTGGGTAGTTAATGCAAAGGGCTTGGTGTCCTACGTACATTATCTGCCGTAAATAGGTTGGAGAAGCCTGAGCAAAAGTCATGCTGAACAAAATACAACATTGCGTGCATCCGCTTCCCCTCTCTGTATGTGGTGTGTATTTGTTTGTGTGCAGAACAGAGAAAGAGAGAGAGAGAGAGAGAGAGAGAGAGTGTATATGTGAGTGTGAGTGCATGTAAGTTTGTATTATGTCGGTCTCTTCTAAGACGCGGGTCTGTGCATATAGAACGTATGCGAGACTGTTGTTGTGTTTGTGTACAGTATGTCGACTGTCTGTAGTCTGTCTGTGTACAGTATGTCCTGTGTGTGTGTGGGTCCTGTGGGCAGCCAGCTGTCATACAGCTGTGTAGTGTGTCCGCTCTGTCCGATCATCTATTCCCTCCGTTGTCACACAGCAGGTTGGCTGTGCTCATTACAGCTTGTTTTCCACTTTCCTCCCCATCTGGCTTGTTTTAATAAGACTGCATCAATATTAACAGCCTTGAGCTCTAACCACGCTGTGACTCCACACAAAGCTGCAAGCGTGAGCTGCAAGCGTGAGCTGCAACCACTCGCGCTCTGAGCAAAACTCAACCGACATCTCGATACCAAAACCTCTGCAGCCTCTCGAATCTGCAACCTTGGAATACGTGTTTGCAGAGGTGTTAAAATGAGAAAACATTCACAAAATGACTGATGCTGCTCTTGACTTATGAGGAATCTAGTGTTTCTGCTTTGTACAATCAAAGTAATTTAGTGTTAAAAGAATGCACAGCATTGTAGTGAAAAGCTGGGGTTGCTATCGAACTTTGCCTTAGACCATGGAGAAGGTACATAAAATCGGAGAAAGTGTGTTGGATACGTATGAACCAAGCCCTTTGCACTCCTTGCTCAACGCTCCCTGGGCTTCCTCTTGGTTTCACCCAGGTTTTATCCAGGCTTCACCCCGGCCGAGGTGTACCACGCCGGTGTTACATGAGGACATTAGCCCTGGTGTCAGGCAACCGGAGACCCACCAGGCCTCCCCCCACCAGCACAGACGAGGCCATGAGGATGGGGATGGCCTTGGTGATGCCAACGAGAGACCCAAAAATCAGGTTCCCCAGCACTGCAGCCAGCTTACACAGAGCGTTGCAGAACCCAAAGCCTGTCCCTCTGGAGAGAGAAAGAATCAGGGAGGTGAGGAGGCATAATGTAGAGAGAAGATAGTGTTGAGGCTGATTGAATTACTTCTGAATTTGTTATGTACATGTATATGCATAAATAGGCCTAAACGAGTGTGTAGGCAAGTATAGAGTGATCTAGTGTTGCTCCACTCACCTCCTGTCACTAGGGAAGGACTCGGTCGTGATCACGTCCAGGGAGTTCCAGGCTGAGATGCTCAGGCCGTTGTACAGGCACAGCATGAAGATCATCATGGACTCACTGGTGCCGAACCACAGGAAGAAACAACTGATGCCTGACAGGATCATGGAGCCACCTGACGTACACACAGCACACACAGGGTGAGAGAGAAAGAGCGAGGGAGCAGGAGGGAGTTAGTGCACGTGAGAGAGAAGGAGAGCGAGGGAGTAGTGCACGTGACAGTCCTTTGACTAATGTCCAACAAAATGGGAGGGCCTAATCCAAATTGCCCTCTCATACTCCGTGATGAATGCTACATCCATAGCATGAATCACTTCAACATCCTGCAGTCAATATTAAAACAAATTACTTACCTAACATGGACAGACGTCCAATCTTGTCCATGAGAAGGGCGGAGACAATGTTGCCAGGCAGAACAGCCAGGGTGCCCAGGAAGTTGATGAAGTAGACCCAGTAGGCACTGTAGTCGTCATCGAACGTCATCTGGCAGCCTGTCTTGTTGTGGGTGAAGGTGCTGTTGATCACCTCTGTGCCATCGATCAACTTGGAGTCATCGATGTCTGGCCGAAACAAACAGTACAGTACAATTTGACAATAGTAAGACTGAGCCTCGCGTGATCCATCACTGGACAACATGCAGTACTTTGTTGCCGATTCTCATAATTGTCGGATACAAATTCACCGGGTGTATCCGAGATTCACACACGACATAACCGTACTAAACATGTGCATTCGTGACGGAAAGAGAGTCCTAATCGTGTTGTCTCACCCGTGTTGAAGAAGAACGTTTCAATGAAAGTACAGTTACGGAAGAAGGAGCCCACCGATGTCACGTCATCGAAGTAGCAGTTACGAAAGGTCGAGTCAATAAAGGTGACTGACCTCAGCTTCATACTCACGAATCTGAAGAGAAATGACATTGTTTTCTCATTTCATTGTGCTATCACAGTTAAGTTCAAACTAAAGTGCGTTGTCGGCTATGTTCTCACAAATACCGTATGTTCTTGCTTGATTGTAGGGGCTTTGTGAATAACATCATAAACCCAACAATCGTCCAGGTCATTTTGCCTCCATGACGACCGCTAGTTTAGGCTGAACCTGTCCTACCTGTCATTGATGAAGAGGCCATTGGTGTGTATCTGGTTTTCCAGCGTGAAGTTAAAGGTGAAGTCTTCGATGCGTTCGCTGTTGTGGGTCTTCACTCTGGAGGCATACTCATCTGCCTGAAGGTGTTTGATGACATCAGGGAACCACACTGACAGGCCATAGTACCTGTAGCCAGCAGGATACAGTACAATCGGGAGATAAAGTAGAGTTGGGGTTTGGTTAAGGGTTAGTGTTGTTTTTTAGCTTTGCCAGTTTTTGCCAGATTCTAGCCCAAGGTCTGACAGAAAGAAAGACAGATACACATGACAAATGTACAATCAGACAGACACCAGTGGAGGACCAGGAGACACCTGTGGTTTCTGTTGGATCTTAAAAAGTGCTTTCAGGTTGTTGTTGTGTTTTGTTTTTTTTAATCTCTGGCTGCTTTTATTCCCATCTCAGCTCCCACTGACACACCAGTGGAGTAGTATTGATCCGGACACCATGATTGATTCGGAGACCATGCAACTTCTGCACAGCAGAGAGATCAAACTGACAGAAATGCAATGTGACCACAAGCCTGACTGCCTAGTGCTATTTCCTGACCAAAGAAATGAGACTTGTCTGATTTCTATACCTTAAAGCGGAGAGCTAGAGGCTGCTGAGAGCGTCACAAGAAAACAAATCAAACGGCACAAATGACACCAAAAAGCTCACCCAAATGACAGTGTGAACCACACTATGGCTAGCCGCATCATGTTGTCTCGCATAGGGTAGTTGAAACACTTCATGAGATTCAGATAGATCTGTAGAGAGACAAAAGACAAACGTATGGCTTATATGCAGTCAAAGGCAAAACAACTTGGAGTGAAAATAAATGAGAGCCGCAAAAAGACACACAAAAAAGAACAGCAGGTGAGAAAACATTCTTCTATATTCACCCCATGTATTTCAGTCTTGATCCTGAAGAGAACCTTGGAGACGGGGTTGCCAGACTCGGACTTCATTTCCACCAGCTCATCCAGCTGCTTTGGGATCTTGATCCTGTTTACCTGGGAAATGAACCATGGGAAATAGAACGTGAATTACAGCATAGTACTATAAGTCCAGTCTGCATTCAGGCTATGTTCAGTTTTGTGCTTTGTTATGATTATGCCACATCATAGGTTTCACCTTTACCACAGCTTTTCACTTTTTTCTACGTGATCATCCCCAGTCGCCCATTAAGACTCAAGGCACATTTGTACATGATTAAACAAGCATCAAAAAGGTACATGTGAACAGTGTGATCAATTCAAGCAACATGCTAAGAGGCTTTCCCAAAGTGCAGCTCAGGCAGCAAATAAGTCTGAATGACATAAAACAGCTTTGAGAACCATCATAACTCAGATAGGATCCTGGAGAAAGCATTAAAACCTGAGCCAGCGGTGGCAGACTATAAGCCTCTTTGCTTCCTGAGGCGTACGGACACCCAGCCATGGCGACGCACAGGAGAAACAAATACTCACGGTGAAGACTTTTTCTGGTTGCCCACGCGCTCGCATGTTGGTGTCGTGGATCTGTTTGAGGATCATCCACGCCTCGTCATGCTTCCCCACCTGACAGGAAGGAGAGCGAGGGACGGACGCCAAGATTAATTCATGGGATCAACACCAGTCTCGTATTTAGGGACAGCTATGCGCTCACACGCATTCATTGTACACACATGCACTCATTTGATTCCTCCAAGATGGACTACGATGATTCATTTTAGTTCAAATGGTAATTATCCTACAGCAGCAAGCGTGCCGTCACCAATCTCTGGGCTTCTATTTCGCAAACACATGTAAGATCAGGAGCATGTAGTGTAGCATGTAATGTAGGCCTCCAGGGTTTGGGGCTGACTTAGGTTAGTCTGATTGTTCAACATCATTTTTGGAAATGACCAAATACTCCCCACTTGTCTGATGTGCATTAATTCCTGGGACATTGAGTGCAAGAGTGAGAAGCATGAACAGCGAACGGTTGATGACACTGACAGCCAACGATGATGTTGCATTATTCCAGATATGCAGCAGCTTGAAGAGGGATCTAATCATCTACATGTATGGCGCATGAGCTGTAAACATTCAGAGAAGTCTGTTTACCTCAAGGTAGAACCTGGGACTCTCGGGCATGAAAGTGAGAGCCACCACAGCACAGACACAGGGCAGGGCACAGACTACCACAAACACCCTCCAACTGTGAAACTGATAGGCTGAGCCCATGCTGAAGCTCCAACCTGAAAACAACCGCACACAGAAAAATTGCAATCAGGTTAGATAAGGCTGGCAGACATGGCAGAATAGGAAATGAATGCATTTTAAACACTGAAAAATCAATTGAAAGTTATTAATTTCTATTATCTTGGAAGTCATGTTCCCGTTTGAGGCTCTATAAGTGTCTGGTGAGGTAAATCAAGCTCATGTAGTTCTAATATTGGGGGAAATTATTGCACAGATCTACGCACTAATTATTCATAAGTCTATGGAAACAATGCCATCAAGCCAATCATATTCCCCTACAACTATGCCATACACTTCTGTTTGCCGATAGAGCCACAAGTGTCTATACGAGAAACGTTTGAGACATGGTCCATCTCTTGTACAGTAAGTGATCCCGAAAATAAGTAATTATTTTTCTGAAAATAAATTCACTGGAGTGGAGTTTTCTGGCCGTAGCTGCTCGGGTCTCCGGCCGGATGTTTAATTTTCAACAATTCACAACGTGTCATATTGATGAATTACGCACAAATGCACAGTGCACCACTTGAAACCAGCACGTCGCCAAGGGGCATAATCAAAGCATCTACGATTACTTGAAAAGTCTTGAAAAGGTACCTTGAGGAAGTACTGATTGAGATATATTAGATACGGTATGCTTATCAGAAGGCGCACTGGGCCATTTGATCTGAGAGGTTGATTCTAAACATTATATGAACCTCACACCGTGAACACAATAAGCTGCTGTAAATAAAAGACACCATTTAAATGAGAGCACTCCACCGCCGGGGCGGCGTGATGTATAAGCTAAGAGATTAATGGCTCTGTGAAGAGAGCTGAGAGCAGCGCACAGGGACGGGTTAATTGAATGTGTAGGGAAGGAATTGAGTGTTTTCTGCTAAGTTAAATCTTGTTGCACCTGATCTCAGCCCAAAGGCATTCTCCCAGACTCATTAATCATTGCAACATGCGCAAACACTCACACTCACACGCACACAGAAACACACACACACAGGCACGTACACACACATTCACAAAAGGAGACATACACACATTCACAAACACACCCACACAAAAAAGGGGGGGAAAGCGCAAAAATGAATAACAGGAATCACCATTTGAAGATGACACTGACACCACTAACAGAATGCCAAGTGTAACTATGCACACACACAAGTAAACACACGCACACAAACACACGCGCACATATACACTATCCATTTTCTTTTCCCTTTTGCCAAATGACACTTATCCTAGAGCATTTAAAAATCATTTTCTAAATCATTCAATTGGAGAGCAGGGTATTAATTACATCTAATGACATCTCAGAGTTAGACACAGCCAAAGACC
>OMOT01043896.1:0-13124 GCA_900312575.1 Acanthochaenus luetkenii
AGCTTTGACAGCCGCATCGCTCTCTTTGGTGCTTTCTTAAAAAATCTTGTTGCCTCAGTAGACATGTTTTAAGTTTGGCGACCCGGTCCTCTCGCTCATCTCCCAGGTATTTTGCATACTCCTCAGCATGTCTAGTTGAGTAATGACGTCTGATGTTATACTCCTTGTGCACCGCAACTTTATCCGTGCATATTAAACATGTTGGGATGTCCCTGTGCTCAACCAAAAAATATTCCATCTCCCACTTCTCCTGAAATTGTCTGTGCTCATCGCCAACCTTTCTCTTCAAGGCAGGTTTTGAAAAAGACATGACTGGGGCTGGGTGACAAAAAACGTATAGCACTGGGTGACAGGATATATTTTACATCCACTCGGTGACAGTCCCGAAACATGTTACATTGCTAATTCGTGTTTTTGTCACGAGCCTGAGCTATGGTAGCCCACAAGTGTCAAAAAATATAAAACGCCCAGATGCATGTGAGAAAAAACGCACGGGCCGCACTAACACCAAACTTTTATTTCAGGCAGGGGGCCACAAAATATCGTTTCGGCCGCGAATCTGAGACCCCTGCTCTAAACCATCAGTCATTGCTCCATTGTTTCCCATGTTTTAGTGTCCCATGTCTAAATGCTGTTTCAGCCTCTTTGTCAACCTGACGTTTAAACGTTCAAATGTAATGATATTTTACACTGGCACAAAATATAGACAATTGGAAGCTTCAATAGAAAAATATTGATATCGGATTTTAAAGCCCCATATTGATTGACCCCTAACTCAAACCCACAAGGGATAAAAAATCGGTGTGGATATATTTTAAAACCTTGCAATTTCAGTTTCAGCCTTTCTAATGTAATAGTAGAACTGAGTAGCGATAAGGCCTTTTGCATGCTGCACACATTTAATAACCCGAGGGCCCGACCGCATCCGTTCAGTCCATTGTATAATTTCTTAAACGCACGGTTGTCAGTCTGAAAACAAAGCAAGTTTTTCCTCATCCCATAAAAGTTGTTTAAGAGCCGCAAGGTTTTTCTCTGATGGCAGCGATATGTTGATGCCACAAGGGAAAAACTGTGGATGGAAGGGCGCTGCAGTGGCTGAGGGCATCTCGGAGACTGTCATCTCAGCAGGCAACATTTTTTTTAAGAGGACAGAGCTGAATGAAGAAAGTGGTGCAGGGGGAACAATTAAGAAGGAGAAGAAAATAATATCAACATGCTTCAGGTAACAGTGAAACAGAGGATTTCAAAAACATTGCAGAAATGAAAAATAAGGCTAATGAATGCTCTCAAACATGGGGATAAACACAGAGAGGAAGACGGCAGGGTTGAAGTCTAATTCACTGCATGCATGCCCACCTATCAAACTTTATATGGGCGGCACGGTGGCGCAGTGGTTAGCAGCAAGAACGTCCTGGGTTCAAATCTCACCTGGTCCTTTCTGTGTGGAGTTTGCTTGTTCTCCCTGTGTTCGCGTGGGTTTCCTCCGGGTGCTCCGGTTTCCCCCCACAGTCCAACGACACGCAGGTTATGCTGTTTACCTGCTCATGGTGACCCTGCTAAACTTCATTGAAGTGAACTAAAAACAGCAACTTGAGTAAGCGTACCATCGCCAACTGTGAATGTCAAATTAACCAAAAATGATGTTCACTCTTAGGACTCACACGAAAGAAGAAGAAGAAACTTTATATACTATGGGCCAGATCTACTAAAGTTTTGCATGTGTAAAAATGTGTGCAAACTCATAGCACGTGCAAATAAATGTACAAGCTGATCTACTAACAGCACTGAGGACTGCATCTTTCAAATGTGCAAAATAACACGCCTTATCCAGTTAGTACATTTGCCTCAATGAATATGCAAGATGGGGCGTTTATATTCTATTTTGCACAATACTGAGACATTTTTAATAGATTAATGCAGCACACGCACTGTGATCTATCAAACCTGAATGCAATTTCGTTGACGGAGATTGCGTCTTTCTTTAATAAGTTTCAATGGAACGAGCAAACGCCCGGCATATGTAAGCATGCACCTGCTATCGTTGGGTGAAAAGCCTTGGCAAGCATACAATGTCTCTCTGCCTCTATCCATCTCCTCACTCTTGCTTTATTCTCTACCAATTAGACAGCAGATACCTTTATTAAGTGAATCCACTGAGGATGAGCTGCCTGAAGAAGTTTTCCCTTGTTTTTTAATCCCTTTGTTTTATCGGTGTCGCCCCCGCCTTTTTCATCTATATATACTCTGATCAGCCCACGCAGAAAAGGATATTCATCTGTTTCTGTTGTAGCTCTCAGAGTGTGGATTCGCTGCAGAAACATTGTATGTAAGTGCACTTGGATGGTTAGTCTTAAAATATCTGTAGATAGATAGATAGATAGATAGATAGATAGATAGATAGATAGATAGATAGATAGATAGATAGATAGATAGATAGATAGATATACAGAAGGGGAGTTAGTTTTTTTGCTGTTAAAAATTTGATTTCCACTTCTCTGTCATATGTTCTATATGGAAAGTAGGCTCTGCTTTCTTATCCATGTGTCTTTTATGTTAATGTGTGTTCTCATTGCCTCTCCCATGTGCTGCCTCGTTCTCTTTTTCCCCAGTGTGCTCAGAAATTAGATGCTTCCACCGGTTAATGTACCACATCAATAATTCTATATGGGAGAATTTCTAAGCACCAGGGACCAGAGGGAGAAGGAGAGGGAACATGGTGAGAGAGGTCAGAAGAGAGAGAGGAAAGGAGACCAGGGGCGTCAATTCACTAAACATTAAGCTATGGCAAAGTCCATCCATCGTCTATACCCGCTTATTCCTATTTTAGGGTCACGGGGGGCTGGAGCCTATCCCAGCATGCATCGGGTGGAAGGCAGGGAAACACCCTGGACAGATTGCCAGTCCATCACAGAGAGAACACACAGACAGACAAACACAATGACATTCACACCTATGGGCAATTTAGAGTCTCCAATTCAACTTACCTGCATGTCTTTGGACTGTGGGAGGAAACCCACGCGAGCACAGGGAGAACATGCAAACTCCACACAGAAAGGGCCAGGCGAGATTTGAACCCAGGACCTTCTCACTGTGCTAACCACTGCGCCACCGTGCCGCCCTCTATGGCAAAGTCCCTGCACCTAATACCACCAAAACTGCTAATATAAACAGACAAAGTGAAGCTTTGACTGATAAGATTACTGCAAAAAAGTATTAGTCACCAAACTATAAGTTTAGTGGGAACACTGGTCCTGAATACTTTATTTGATGTTTGTTTTCAATTATAATGACACAAACTACAAGCTCATATTTTGACTCACTTAAGCTAAGATATGGCAAATACCACACCTTACCACACCATATAGAGACTTTGCAGTTGTGCCACAAATCTCCTAGCAATCACATCTGGCTCCATAATAGCTAAATACATAACAACCGGGCTGAAAAAGAGAGATACCCAAAAACGTGTGGCTGTAGTTCAATCCAGTAATTTTATTTGCAGTGCTTGAAATGGGACAGAACGCACCCCAACGGCGTTCCGGGAGTAAAATTCAGAAGTATTTTTCATCAACGGCAAGGTAAATCATAATAATGTATAATCTCACACACAGAATAATTATTTTGCCCTTGCTAAAAATCTGGTTCAAAACGTATAGTTGTTGCAATAATTTTATATAAAATGTGGTCAAATATGATATGCAACAGTTTAACACTCTGAGACACCTGAGTGTCTGTTTGATATTTAAATTATCGTGATTTATTTCAAAATCTTTCCGGAACAGGAGTTCGGGTGGAACCTGAATATAATCCAACTGGAAGAAACCAATCAGTGAGCACCATACAAGGGGCAAGAGAGAGAGAGAGAGCAGGCAGCACAGGTGGAAACAGCCCATACACACATATTTATGGAAGGGGGGGGCAGACCTTTAGAGGACTGGTTCAGAGCAGCTATGGCTCTGGGGTGAAACTTTCAGAAACAGAGTCAATGTGGCATAAAAAGTAAAAATGGGCAATATTCATACGACTCTTAAGCCTCTTAAAGACGTAGGGTAGGTCTGTGAACAGTTTTCTTTTTGATATAAAATAAGGAAGATCACCAAGAAGTAGATCAGAACAGATCAGATATCTTACGTTGAGATTCTCTGTGAAAACAGGCCCAGTGTTCTAACTATAATATTCTACAAGCAGAAATCATATGATTTATTTTTAATTTCACCACTTTGGCAGAATTAAAGTAAGGAAAAAGCAGTTGACTAATATAGTAGGCAATATATCACAGGTGCATGCATTACATTGCTCATATGTTTTGGTTTTCTGGCTGATGATACCTGGGATCTCAATTTAGTCCCCCCAGTAAAAACTGGCTATTTCCAGCGCTGGTTATAAGAAGGCTAAATGTTTCCAAATGTAGGTTACTGTGACACAGTAAACTGTCTTGTCTTTAGCCCTAGTCTCTTCTCCAAAACAGCACAAAGATTAACCATGTCCATTAATTTCTGTTGAAACGGCCATGTTGTAGTTGCTGCTCCTGCACAAAGGTACTCCATCGTATTGGAGTAAACTCACACCGGGGCTCCTCTAACATGGCTGCCAGAGGGTGTGTTACATCAGCGGAAAGCCTTTGGTGCCCATGATGGAGACAGATAGAGGGAGACACAAAGTTGGTGGGAAAAATTAAAGAGAGAAAGAGGGGAGAATACAGTAGGTGAAAAAGAGACGTGAGGAAATGCATCCCCCTCTGCATGGCTCTTGTGTTGGTTTGTCACATGGGACATGGCTGGAAATACATTATTCCTCTCTGATTCCTCAAAACAGAAGATAGGGCATATCCTGTACACCACAGCTACTGGCAGTCTTACACAGAATAACATAATGCACTGTATAGGACATGACGACACACCATCAAGGAGAATTATTCAGTACACAGGGTACCATGCAGGGAATGCAACATTAATGCAACTGGTACATTAGTGTTTGTGTATTCATACGTGGTAGTTAGTAGGTTACCTGTCAGAAGAAGTGTTTTGTGTGTGTGTGTGTGATTTATATGTATGTGAGAGAGTGTATGTGAGTGCAAAATTGTAGACAACTGTGTCAGTTGTCTATTTTTGTTACATTTCTTTAATGAAACAATTTTAGAGAAAATGGAGTGCAAGAATGATATTGGACTTTCATTTTCTATTGTAGAATTGATGAATACTACACTGATTGTCTATGGGAAGCAGAAACTGTTATAGTTCCATGGTGTAATTGCCATTTCGGAGGCACTTTTTCCACTCTGCCAAGAGTACAATTCTGGGGGAAACACTACATGCTTAATTTGTAAGTGTTTTGGGTATGAAAAAAAAAGAATCTAATATGTCTGCAAAATATAAATCCTTAAACGTCATTATTGGCCTTCAGAAACCACATTTGGTCAAACCCAAACGTTTACCTCCAGAATGTTTAAATCCTTAAAAGCACTTACCATATCAACTGTTGAGGTTCTGATTAATCAGGAAAATGACATGATACCCACACGCGCATGAATACAAAGTCTCAGTTTCCCTTGTTAAAGTCTCAAAGTTCAAGACTTCATTGTCTGAAATTAATCCGCAGCAAGCAAAGCACACAGCACAATATACAATCACAATAAATGCAGAGACAACATACAGAAACCTACATGAAGTTCAAAAGCGCAGTAGAGAGAGCAGTAGATAGAATGACTGGGTGATTGGGGAGCGGTGCAGAGTCTATCTGTTACAGTTTAGCATGTTTTTGCACCACGTGGGATAAATGAGAGTGTGGAATCTGTTTGATTTGGCCTGCTGTTAACTTAAGCATGTCAGTCTTAACCATCGATCAGCTGTTGTAACTACGGCTCTCTGATTTGGATCCATTAAAGAGAGGAAGCCGAAGTGGGTGTTAGAGCGGGAAACAGCAAGCTAGTGTGAGGACTAATTGAGTGATTTGTCAGGAAAGGAACAATTATTTTTAATAGGAACCTGAATTTGAGGAATTAGGGAGCAGAAATTTGATTAATGGAAATAAGGACTGAAAGGAGAAGACTTGATTTGATTCGATGGGAAATACATACTTTTAGTTCTGTCAGTGCATAAGCTGTTGGATTCATGGTGGTATAGGTATAAAAACAAAAGCAGAAATTGAATAAATTCACATGAGGTTTGATCGAACCCTTTAGAATGACTAGTCAGGGGTAAAGCTGTTCATGCCTTTAGGGTTGAAGCTTTTGGTCTTCTTTGGTTGGGAAGCTGATGTTGTAAGAACAAAGGGGTTTTGTGAAGAGTTAACAGAGTCGCTTAGAATCTGTCATACTGACATCTGAAGGAAACACTACCATTATAGACATGTCTGGCTTGGTTAGAAGCAGCATAGGATACACAGACCTGGAAAAATGGGCATTTGAAATATTTCAAATAGATGGGGAGAACAAAGATAAAACATAAGGAGCGCTAGCTGTTGCTTATTATGTTATGACTCTGACTACTAATGCTTCTGCTCCTATTGAAGTGTTCTATGCTACTTGTTCCTATTGAAGTGTTTTATGCTACTTGTTCCTATTGAAGTGTTTAGCTGATGAAAGACTGCGTTGTATAGTTGGTTTGACTAATGTTGACGAGAAATGTACTATTGTAAGTCGCTTTGGAAAAAAGCGTCTGCTAAATGATGTAATGTAATGTAATGTCAAGCTGTTTTCAGTTTGAAGGAAAATGGCCATGTGTTTGTCAAAGTGGTAATCCTCAAGATCCTCTTTTTTTAATTTATTCTCCATCTTTGGTGCTAAGCTCTCATTGCTGTAGTGTTTCTGTACTGCAACTTCCCAGAGATCACTTGTCAATCAAGGACTCAGGACTGAGACGTCTTCCTCCTTGGATTTTCTGTTGATTAAGTTTGAGTTTCTGTAGGTGGCGCTCTTTTCTTTGTCTGTTCAGCCATGGTGGCTATCACTGCTCATGCTAATTACCCATGCATCTCTTCCTGTGTGCCAGAGGATTTTTCCCAGGAAAGACCTACCAGACACCGGGTGCTTAGAACAGCAAATGTAAAAGCTTTCATGAACTAGATATCGGTTGAATCACTGTTGTTTTATATCAGTCAGCAATAGAGAGGATGTAATTTATTTAAAATGTGATAGATTATTACTTTAAAGAAAATAAACATGTTTGTTACAGTTTTTCAGAATTGTTAAACACGTTTCATGAAACTATAGCTCAAATTCTCAAAACTCTAAATACAAAACGGGAGACAGTAACTATTTTGGCAAAACGCCACAAAACACTGAAACACTGCACTTAAAACCATGTCTTCTCAAAACGATACACAGCTATCATATTAATATCTCTAACAGAGCATCTATTTCACAATGGTGTGATAAATGTAAAGCACTACCATCCAATGTTAATATACAGTATGTTTTGGCCATGTTACATATTAAAATGTATAACATTTTGTAGAAATAGTTTCCTTCTCCTTTTTTAAGGTTTAGTTTTTTTATGGTACATACAGTATAAATATATAAAGTATAAAGTTTCCATATTGTACTACAAAATATTGTAAATATATCATATCAATATTGCATTGACACAATCATTGGATACAATGCACATTTGTCTTTCCAATTCTCTTTCAAACTCACAACCCAGCCACCATCAAGAGTCATACTATGAACTTATAGTTGATACTGCAGCATTGTTAGAGTTCTGAAGACACAAATGTTGCCTATTTTGGTAAAACTGCACTGATAAGGAAAATGAAAAACATTTGTAAGAAAATGCGTAGACTGGGCCGTGGATGTAATGATGAAATACATGCACAAATATGAAAACGTAACAAAGCAAATATGTACTTGTTACTGTACAATAAATGTTCAGCTGACTGTAAAAATGTAAAATGAAAATGTAGGCCCACTGTCAAAGAAAAGGCCTCTTTTATTGATGCTAAAGCTCTGACACATAACTGAAAGGTATTGCCAATTGCGTTTAAACAGATGAGAAGTGAGTGAGACCAATTGATAATTAGAGTGTGATATTTGAAGACCAGTGTTTTCCAGGTGAACAAAGTGTGTTAAATGATGAGATTTGTGTGTAGAGTTTTGCAAAAATGAGATTTAGAATCGCTATTTCAGCTAAAACAATGGAATTGTGCTTGGAGATTAGCAGTCTGGAGTATTGTTGTTGATGCCTGAGATTCAAGTTTTCAGAATTGTGTGCATAGTTACATTTTGTGTGTGTATACAATGGAGAAAAACAAAGCTGGGGTTCTTTTTTTAATTTGATTTTTGAGCTAAAAACATGGATTCATTTCAGATAGTTACAATTATTTTCCAGTGTATTTCTGAACAGCTTTGGGTACTAATGTTGTTTAGGGTGCTACCATTTACAGGCTCAATCTGTATTTGCTATATGGCTCCCCCTGTTGAATCACTGCCATCCCAAAGCTAGCTTTTTTTTGAGTTTTTACAGTTACAAGCACTGACAGTATGTGACAGCATATGGTTGTTAAAGTTTGTACTGGAGGACAGCAGACCTTTAAGTTATGATGGGTTAAGGAATCATCCAAAAAAATAGTTTCCATCTTCTATTCTGACTATTAAAGGAACTACGTGAATATAGTTCACATAAATATAATAAAGAACCTAAAATATATAATATAAAACCGAGATGGCCAAATACATCTGGGATTATGTTTGATGAAGACAATGTGACATAAGGACTTGTTGAACCATTAAACACAAGCTGTGGGAAACTTTAAAGGGGAATACCACACAAATGTTGAATTAATGTATACAGTGTGCTATTATTAATGACTAAGACATCCCAATTAATAATTGTGAACATGAACAACTCTCCTCCCAAAGCCAGAAACCATTGATATTGGACTCAAACCTGTGATGTCATCAAGATGTAATGTCGGAAGCTATTCCATAGAAAAATAATAGGACATTTATGTTAATAATAATGCTAAAATTATTTGCATAGCACACATTTAAAACAAAATTTATTACATTACAGCATTTAGCAGATGCTTTATCCAAATTGACTTACATACTATCATATACATGCTACATCATCATATACATAGTACATATACTGTAAATCATGTATACTACATCATGTATTAAGTACATCATATACATACTACATCCAGTGTTGTGCATGAACATGCTAAAAGAGCGGCGTTCATTGAACGCGCTCATATTTCTGGTGAACTGAACGGATCATTTTGCAGCTAATGAACGTGAACGTGAGCGACGTCATCTTTCAGCTAATGACTGTAATGAAGTAAATGGTGGAACTAGCTCGCTTTTTTGAATTGCTGCATCATTTGGTTCATGCAGTCTAAATAAAATGTCTAGTGCATCTACAGTAAACCTTTACTGCACCTCTTTTTACTTTCTGCATAATATTACATTGTTTAAGTGGTAAAACATACATTGTGTTTTATCGGCTTTTAAAAGTAATCTTGGTTCTATAGTATATACAGTAATTCATTTAGTTTGGGAAGTGGGCAGGGCAATGAGTGGGGGCTGGGGGGGGAGGGGTAGGAGGTTCTACTGAAAAAGAATGGCTTTTTTTTAACGGAAGAAATGAACGTATTTTTGGGACTTTGAACTTAGTTCAAAATTCAAAATTATGTACTATGAACGTGAACTAGTTCATTTTAATCTGTGTGAACTGAACTTTGAGCTAGCTCTTGTGAAGTGTGAACTTGCACAACACTGACTACATTACATTACATCATTTAGCAGACGCTTTTGTCGAAAGCGACTTACAATAGTACATTTTTTCATCCACATCAGTCAGACCAACTATACAACGCAGTCTTTCTTCAGCTAAACACTTCAATACATCATATACCATACTACACACAAACGCATGTCTTTGGACTGTGGGAGGAGCACCCAAAGTAAACCCACACAAACACAGTGAGAACATGCAAACTCCACATAGAAAGGACCGAGGTGGAGATTCGAACCCACAACCTGCTTTATCTCGACATTTCAGCATATCAAAGCCCTGGCTGAAGCCTTGTGTCAGGTTTCAAAAGGGATTGTCAGATGGATGAAAGAGAAGTATTTGAAGAGGTAAAGAAGAGTTGAGATGCCATTTCCTTTCAAATTGTCTTTTTTGTGGGGAGACTTCTAGGTTCCTTGAACGTTGATAAGTCACCTTGAAATGATGAATGTGCGCTCTAACACACACACACACACACACACACACAAATACATTCACTGCTGTCATAACTTTCCTGCTGGTCATTGATCAGACGTAGTTGGTTTCATAGACTCTGAGACTGTGTATGTGTGTGTGTATGTGTGTTGACACACAATGCGTGTTTGTGTACACTGTTTCCATATCCTGACTCCAATACAATAGAAAAGCCCTTCCACTTCCTTCTTCTGCCAGACCCACTGTACTGCACCATACAAACTTCGCCAAACTCTGTATTGTGTAACATGACAGATAACCTCACTCTTTTCCTCTGTTTCTATCTTGATGTTTCACTGTCTGACTGTCTACCTGGCATTCAAATGCATCCTGGGTAATCGGTCCGTAATTGGATAGAGCAAAATCACAGAAAATCCATATGTACTGTAAATGCACCCAAGACACATTGAATATCTGATCACCCAAAACAGCTCTGGAGGTGGTAAAAGACACATTTGGCCCCATTGACAACAACATGAAAATCCAATTGTGTTTCCAATCCACATATACTGTAACAACTATGTAAACGGAAATTAACTTTAGCGAATGGATCCAATAAAGAAATTCATATAAATCATACAGGCAGCAGGTAGCTCAGATAGTAACATGATTGTCTGGTGAACAAGCGAGACAAGGTGTTTACTGTCAATTTTAAAGGAAGTTAATTACAAGAGGAAGTGACATGATGGGAAATCGGTGATTGACAGAGAAATACGATTTCGATTTGTATACCTGAAAAGGCATTTCAATGTCAGCTGTAAATGTAATCCACTTAAATCAGATCTAGTAATGATCTGGATACAAGACACATGTTACAGTAATGCCACTGTCTCTCACTCCTTCCCTCTCTCTTTCTCATTATTTGCCTTCCTTAGTATGTTTGTGTCATAGCAGCGCTTGCCTCCACCTCAATATAAACATTTGTTTCTCCCAATTATAGAACCTAATTATTTCTGTCCTTCGCCATCTTCCTGTTATGATCCCCATCTTCTGAACCAGACCCAATCCTTATAGTTTCTTCCCATTTGCATATGAAGCATACCAGTCTCTCAGTAATGTTGTGGCAGACGGAGGTACTTTAGGAGGGGAAAGGTGCAGGAGGGGCGGTGTGTGCCGTTTCCTGCAGGGGCGCTAGAGCCCAGAGACGGACATCCGCCCCAATCAGCAGCAGATGCGAGGCAGCTGAGCCAATTAGGGAGATCGGGCAGGGCCAATCGGGGGAGAGAGCGGCAGGCCTTAAATAGGGGGAGAGAAGGCAGAGAGGTGTGTGACCCATGGGGGGGGGTTGGAGGAAGAGCGAGAGAGCGAGAGATCGAGGAAAACCTAGTACGTGTATGACTGACCGGACCGAGAACCCTGCTTTGTGCCTGATCCCTGACCGTCTGCAAACCCGCCTGGCTATTGACCCCTGCTTGTCTACCTACCACTCTCCTGCCTTAACCCCGGACTCTGTGTGAGACTAACCAGTTACGCCCCTGAAGCAGTAATTAAACCGCTGTTTCCTGTATTCCCTGTTGTGGACATTAACTTTGTTATTCCCGGTCCTGTGGACACTCCTGTCACCCACGAGTATGCCACAATGTATACATTATGTTTTTCCGATGAAATGGAACAAGTTGGTTTGCATTGGAAACAAGTGAAATTATCTCACCCTATCACCAGATTTTTCCCCTACCACTTTTCCGAAAATTAAGATTTAGGAGTTTTGCAACAAGTGCACTGTTGTTGTTGTTTTTTATCAGACCTAATAATAGACTATGTCAGGCCTTTTAATATTTGAGGGACAATCTGCTTTGAACACAACAAGAGCAATGATAAAAGATCAAACAGGTTTGAATAATTATACACAGGGTACAGTGGCAGGAGTGAGTGATTAACCTGGTGTGTGCAGTGTGTATATATATATATAGTGTGTGTGTGGGTGCATGTGGGTGCACGTGGGTTTGTGTGTGTGAGAGAGAGAGAGCCAGAGGAGGGAATGATGATTAACGACAGAGCAGACCTTCAGAAGGAGACATGACAGAAGCTGATGGGATGAGTAAGAAGAGAAGACAGGGAGACCATGGGGAGGTGGAGAGAGGGCTAGAGAACCCCTCGTTTTGGCAAGTGACTGTTGAATGCTGACACATGCAATAGCAGTCATTTACATTACCTGCCATATAATTTATTTACCTGCGGTGCATTGATTGATGATACATCATGCCTTAATGCCAGAGCCATTGATTGAGAATTTGTCCAGGAGGTGTGGCGCCGTGTTTCCACCCCTCTCTACAACTAAAGAATAATACAACTGCTCTTCAAATCACTTCCGTCGCTCACAGTTCTCACTTATTATATTCCTTGCACTTTGCTCTTACATAACAGGAATATTAGAAGCAATCTAAGGCCCTGACCTCTTTACTATTGGTTGTTTGTAATGTTGGTTGTCTGAGAATTGTTATGTCAATATGTTTGACATGCGGCGTTCGTTTGATGTAAACGTGAGAGAAGGATTGATACCAGACCTTAGAGCTGTTAGATTATTACTGCCAATCACAGTAATGGTTTAATGAGAAATCGGAGTGAAATCCGAAGCATGCATGCTCCCGTTCCTCGTCTTAGAACAAGGAAACAGGAAGCGAGTAGCCCTTCACAATAAGAGTATATCACATAGTAGATGATTGCTATTGGTTGACTATCGATGGAAGCATCACGTGGTTTACACTTTGTGAGCTTCTCATTGGAGTACGGAGTTAGTCCCGCCTCCCTTGTCACTTGATGGACGCTGTTGTAGTCCAATCATGATGGTTCATCTTCGTACGCACTGAGCCATGGCTTTAAATGACGTAGTCTTTGTAGACAGCAGAGTACATCCTGTCCCTCTAACTGTCTTTTGGTCAGTTTGGAACACTCTTCTGAGAACAGAATCAGGAATGT
>OMOT01043897.1:0-10573 GCA_900312575.1 Acanthochaenus luetkenii
ACACAGGGCTCAGCCCAGAGACAGCTGTGGATCTGGGCTCATCCCACTCTCAAAAAGGTATGGCATGTTTTTAAAGGTTCGGTCTGCAGTTGTTTACCCAAGCAAATGCTTATGCATTATTGAAATTGAAAATGCTCTGAATGTAGTATTCTGCTTTATTTAATTAATTTGGGTCAGCAGGACTCTAACTCCAGAAACTGTGCTTCTTCCAGGACCTTCTCCCTGAGTTACAAAGTGTGTGCCAGTGTTGTGAGGCTGTTCTCCCACCAGTTGCTCCCGTGGTCACGCCTGCAGAGCTTGTTCCCACCCTAGAGCCAGAACTAAAGCCTGAAAAGACCCCTGATGCCAAGCAGACCCCTGTGACCAAGAGGAAGAGGAGCCGTAAGGATGCAGATGGACCTCCAGCCAAGAAGATCCTCGGTGACGGAACCAGATCTCCCACCACCCCTGTTACCTGGAAGTCCAGCTCAACTGGAATAGTTATAAAGTTAGTGAAGTGTCTGAATTCGATTTGGATGCCATCTGTGGCCTGGGTTAATACTTTCCATTTAAATATTGATCCGAAAACCATAATTTGCAAGTTTTGTATTTCGTTCCTGGTTCTTACAGTGATCTCACGATGGAGATTGTACGTTATCGTCTGATTGGACCACTGTCCCATTCTGTTCTGACAGAAACGTTGGAAGCCGCCACAGACTGTGATGTAAGAATTACGCTGTTATCAACATGGAAAACGGGAGAGCCGCTGAAATATGTTTACATCTCACACTGAAAGAGATTTGTGTGATTTCAGGCAATGAGCAAATCCCAGCCATCTTCCCTTTGGTGGCCTGAGCACTGCAAAGACGAGCGCAAGATGAGCCTGCATCAACAACAAGCTGATGTCTTTCACATACTGAAAGGTGGGTTGCTTATTCTTCACTCCTTGGCTCGAGGCAAAGCGTTATGGTTTTTGTTATTTAGCATCTCGTATATTTATTTTTCCCATGTGGTTATCTGGCTTTGTGCTTGTCTATCTAACCATGACACTGTCTTCTCTCCAGGCATCTATTCCACTGGAGAGCTCCCCTCAGGCACAGTGCTGGGTCTGACAGTAGATGATCCCAGGCTGACTTTACCAAAAAAGAAGGGCAAAGCTTTGCCCAACATAAAGCAGGCAGAAGGTAAAATCTGACCTAGCAGACTGGGCAGATGTTTTGCAGATATACAGGACTTACAAATCATAGATTATCTTCTCAGACGTTTGTCAGTCGGTAATTATCTTTTCATATTGTGTTTTCAGCGTTTCCAGAAGTTTCGTTCTGTGCACTCCCCCCATAACCAGTCATATAGCGTGCAATCTTAAGCTAATTTACCGTTCGTTTTTGCAGTGCTTGATATGCGTCTGGGGAAACCTGGTCATTAAATAACACGGAACACAGAATCAGTGTGTTGTCTCTAGTCCTGCGGCTGCTTGAATGAGTACTCATCTGGTTCTGTGCTCCAGGGGAGCCTCTGCCTGGCCATGCAGATGTCCCAGGTTCGAATCCTGGCAGGACCCTGTACTCAAAACACACCCTCAGTGACGGACAACACTGCTGATTATGAAGAGACATTTAAAGGATCATTCCAGTTATTTTCAACCTGGGCCTTATTTTCCTGGCTTTTGCCATCACGCTGATCGATTTTGAACAAAATGTAATTGCTTACTTCACTGTAGAGGTACGTCTCTCTGTTTGCTGTTTGATACAATCCTACGGAGCAAAGGGAAACTGAACTTGAAAGTGTTCGTGTGTTTAACCTGTTGGAATGGCCACATCCAAAGTCATTTATTTCATGAATTTAAATTCGGCCATAAACTGCAGCAGATATTTGCTGTCATTTCGTAAGTAGTTTGTTCAGAATTGATCGGCATGATGGCACAAACTAGGACAATAAGGCCCAGGTTGACAATAACCGGAATTATCCTTTAAGTCGGGTGAGAATTGGGATTACAACACATGCAGAGAACGAGTTGACATCTAATTCACCAGACACTGAAGAACTCCTGGGTCATACTCCCAATGCTCTGACGATGCGGTTTCCTCCTCTCTCAAGTAGGAGAACAGAGGGACGGGTCACTGGTTTTACGGTTAAAAGCGCACAATTGCACATTTGTACCTCAAAAGTGATTCACTTTGCAGCCAGACATGGGCCGATAGTATTTGCAAAGTACTAATTGTGTTTATTAGAATTTTCTACATGGGTGGGGTTCAGGATGTCATGGAGGGTAAACATACTGTACCTAAACTCTGTGTTCTCAACGTTTTATTCGCAGAATAATGTTGACCCACCTTTTTAGCCTGACATTAATCGTGACATAAATTCATCGTAAATGGTAAACTGTAGTAACTTATATATGACATGCCTTTTTAAGGGAGAAAAACGGCTATAGATTTTAGTTTTTATTTTATTTATATTTGTGGCTGTTTGCTTATAATGATCATCAACTCAGGTCGGGGTGTACCCACCTTTTATTTACCACTCCATTACTGGCAGGTAAGCGTTCAATCAGAAAAAGTATATTCAAGTACATTGACTCAAACATATAGTTAATTGACTTAAAATACTTTCCTCAGATTGTCAAACTTATCTGGCTCTTCCTGGTATTATCCTTTGTGGCCAGCCCCACCCATCAGGCTTTTAAGTACGGTAAAACAAAAAGTATTTGCAAATACTATTTGTTGCATCAAACAGTTCTCTACTTTGCATTGCGCCTTTTCTTCTACTTCCCCTCTTCGAGCAGTATTGTGCAGAAGTCCTCCTCACTCATAGTTTTTAGTGGCTTAAGCCCAACACTGAGGCTAGTCATGCAGGAGCGTGCCATGTGTGCTATGTGTCTTTTCCCAGAGGTGGACGAGGAGAAGAGGAGGGAACTGGTGTTGCGCGGAGTAGCAGAACATTGTTGTCAGAGTTCCCTGTGGGAGCAGTCTGTCCGCGACAACGTCACCCACAACAAGATATCAGAGCAGGTACCTCGTCACGTCTCTACTACCGGGATATCACATTATTGATCATCCTGCTTCTAGTTTCTCACTCTGCGCATCGTTTCCCATCTGTATCCTGTCTTTTAGGGCTTCTTTTAACATCTGTCTAAGGGTTGGTCTGAATTAGACCTGGTTTTGATGTCAATATTTTTGTATGAAGCTGACAATGGATGATATTTTGTGCCAATATTCACTATCTTATAATTTGACTAAAATGAGAAGGATTCAGTGTTTCCCCAAAAATCATATTCTTGTCAGGGTGGAAAAGCCCCTGAAACAGCATTTAGACCATCATGTGATACTAAAATGCTCCATTGAAACCCTGACTAATGAAATTGTTTGAGATGGGTTAGCAGCTCCTTAACGCAGAGCAACCCACCCCACATATTCAGTGGTAGGGATTGGAATCTCTGGGATACATTAGGGCTTTAAATAAAGGGGTAGTTCACCAACAAACCATTCCTGGACAAATGAATTAATAAATAAAATGTGCAAATAAAATGTAATTGCAGGTTTTACAGACCATCATTTCATCAGTGGATGACACTGACACGGCAGTATCCAGTTTTTGATAAAAGGCCAATATCGGCAACCCTATCAGTCTAACCCTAATATATATACCTTTGTATGAAAGCACATATATCCTTAGATGTTGTCTTACCTCTACAGGAGTTGAATCGTATGAGGCGTGAGGTGCTGGTGCCGGGCTCCAGGCTGAGCCCCACTCCTCTGCAGGGCCGAGTCCCCGTCCTGCTGGTTCACCAGCCTGGGAAGCAGGTGGGACAGGAGATGAGCTCCTGGGGGGCTGGATGGGACCTGCTGCTCCCCAAGGGCTGGGGCATGGCCTTCTGGGTCCCACTGGTAGGTAGCATGGACAGCCGTGGCATTTTATTATGCTATCTTTGCATTTCCTCCAGGAAATCGCCACATTTTATTTTGGGGTGCAAATTTCCCTGCAATTGTCACAGAAACAATTGTATAAAATTGCGAAGGGAATGTCTTTCATGATTCCTGTGCTGGTCTGGAAAAGTATGGAAAATGAATTTGTTCATTTCCAGCTCTTGAAAAGTTGGGAATTGTACAAAAAGTCAGAAAAAACACTGAAAAATACCAAGATCTGATACACATACTTCCCCTTTTATGTGGTGGTGTAGCCACTATCGTTTCACAAATTGTGATATTTGCTGTTGTGGACAATAATAATCAGCTTTAGAGTGATATGGCCTAGTTGACATATTGCCTCGCATGCATTATACTGCACACCAGCAAAATCTTGAAACCTACTTACATTTTGAAATGAAAAATGTGTAGGAATCCTGGTCTTTTAGGTTATAATGGAGGTGCTGTATGCATGTGTGTGTGTGTGTGTGTGTGTGTGTACAATGTGTATAATGCAGTAGTAGTTGGCATGGAAGGCTCTCTCTTTTTTTGGCCGTTTTTATTATTTAGTTCCATTGTCCACATTTTAGTGTTCTATTTTAGTTGGTCAAGCTCTGTGAAAATGCTAAATTTACCTAAAGGGAGAATCACTTGAAGCTTCTAGGCGGACTGGATGCCCTCTGCTTCAATTGTTTTAGTCTTGAATTCCAATGTGTCTTCATGTTGGATCCTCTCTGCCTTATTTCTCCCTCTGCCAGGTGTACAGAGGCGTTCGTATTGGTGGGCTGAAGATGAGTCTGAAACACTCCCAGAACAAAGGAGCTCCCCATTTCCCCCACGATTACCCAGACTGCCCTGCAGGCGTTAGTTTCCAGGAGGAGCAGGAGGCAGAACTGCTGGACAAGTTCAAGAGGTCAGCTGAACACGGAACAGGACCTGGGCCAAAACATGCTTGGCGTCTGCAAAGTGGGGATGTTGTGTGTGAATTTAAAAGCGCTGCTCACATTCTTTCAGATATTATAAATGTATTCACATTCTTTCAGATATTATAAATGTATTTGACCACAGTGGGAAATCCTCTGCAGCATTTGCATGTCATGTTATATTATTTGGGAATATGACAGCTGTATGTGGGATATGTCAGCCTAGAACCCCTCTTGACTTGCTGATGGAAAATATTGGTCCATTTTACTGATGGACATTTTAACAAACCACTGGCAAACGTCAGAATACACTTTAAACTCAGGTTTTGCTGTTACATGCTGTCAGTCTTTGTATCAACAGCCTGTTTCTGAGTTGGGGGGGAAAAGTCTTCAGTGAAATAAACAAAGAAATCTGATAATAGGACTATCTTGGAACTATAGGGGGACGCTTTATTACAATTTCAGAATGGACCTTTTAAGTCTGTTACCTTTTTATGGCTGGGTTTGATGCCAGTATAACTCAATTGTTGGAAAACGTTTTATTGCAAGATAGCCCACAGCCTAAGTAACCTGTAAGACTGTGAATGGAGGGAGGCACTCCACAGCTTTCACCCGTTAATTTTCATTATGAAGATCTGTGCCACCATGCAGCTGAAACGGTAATAAGGCTAATAAGGACGCTCACCCTCCATTAGCCACTGTTCAGTCATGATTTGTTACATAAATTGGCAGGGTTGCCCCAACAGTTTGACAAGGGTTTGACCCTCTGACCTCTTCTGTAGGCGTCCGCCTGCCAAAAGGACCAATTACATAAAACACGGCTGTCTGGCTCCGTTCCGTTGCCCTTGGCAACAACTGGCCGAGGAGTGGGAGCTTATCACGAGGGAAGGAGGAGAGGTGGGACGAGGGCACAGCCGGACCCAAACCACCATAGAGACCAACACACTGATGACGGAGGATGTGACATCACATCGGGATGTCGCCATAACAACGCCACAGAGCAGCTTCACTGTACTGAGGTACATGGTTCATTTATTTTGTACATGTGATTTATTGATTGAAGGATGCTTTTTAGATCTTTTTTGTTTTGTTTTTTGATCTGTCTCCATCATTGTGAAAATCAATCCAGATGAATTTGTTCATTTCTCAGAAACCTCTGCAGTTTTGCTCCACGGTCCCATCGCACATCCCGTGCACCTAAATCAAACTTCTAACAAGATTAATGCAATTATCTTTTTAAAGTCCCTTGAGCAGAAATGTGCTCTGTTCTTGGCCTTTGAGCTATAATCATCACTTACCTTTTTGGTTTAGCGTTTGACAGGCGTGATGCATGGCACTACTGCAGTCTACCTCCCTTTCATCGTAATGTCCCTGATGAGAATACCCAAAGTACATCCAGCCTTAAATTGCTGTAATATATCACAGAGATTAGTAGAGGGGAAGCGTTGCATCTATCCTCATAACACTAGCTCATCACTTTAGCTTTGAGTAATGGCTGACTTTATGAGCAATTTTACTGTCTATTGGCTGCCTTTTTATTTTCAGCATTAGGAATTGCAGAATGTTGCACAACAACAATGTCATGTCTCTCCAGGCCACTTAATGGGGTCAATGAAAAATGTAAAGTTTGTATAAAAAATTAAATAAATGAATTATGCATTATAAATAGAGATCGGTTGTTTCTGTGCTTCCCAGGAACAGAAAGGCTCTGAGGCTGCTCTCTGGTTGGTGCATACCCATTTCCTCAAAAGGTCAGAGGTCGCATTGCAGGAGAGAGGTGCCACCTCTTGACTGTTCATCCATGACATCGTTCCTCTCGGCCCATGGGAAGAGTCTGGTGTGGGTGCGTCTCTCACTGCGGTCGAAGGGCAAACCAGAGCTCCACGCCCTAGTGTGTGTGCCAACCCCGGAGGACCTGAATATGCGGCACAAAGAGCCTGGCTGCAGTGGGCCGCAGGAAACCCCCCACAGAGACCACTTCAAGAGCAGCATAAAACGCTGCAAGAAGGGCTCCAACAAAGCCGATACGTCTTCCTCGTCTTCTGATAAGCCTCAGGGCAAAGGGTCAGACCTTTCCTCAGCCTCTAACCCCATCCCAATCCAAACTTCTGACCCAAACCTCACCCCATCTCTGACCCGGTCCTCTGATCCCATCTCTGACACTTCCATCACCCCAGCCGGTCAGACCTTGACTTCAAACCTCACCCCATCTCTGGCCCGGTCCTCTGATCCCATCTCTGACACTTCCATCACCCAAGCCGGTCAGACCTCGACTTCAAGCCTCACTCCAGCTAAAGACCCCAAGTCATCCTCCCCGTCTTCCTCAGGTCTCATCCTAGGACTGTGGCCCGATCCTTTGCCTAGCGTCACCTCTCACTGCTCCCGGGTGACGCTAGGCTGGGTTACCCAGGGGGACTTCTCTCTGTCCGCTGGCTGTGGGGAGGCTCTGGGGTTTGTCAGCCTCGCTGGTCTCCTGAACACCCTCCTCAACCAGCCAGTGGAGCATAGAGGTACGGTGCTGCTACGCAACCCCACCTCCCTCCAGTACCGCATGGCTAAAATCAACATAGAGGTCTGATTTGGACATCTGAGCCTACGCTGCCGGACTCGATTTCCCAAAAGCATCAAATTAGTTCATGGAGGTTGTTTTGGGGACGACAAGAAGTGGTCGCATGATGCTTTATTTCACAGTGATCTGACAAAAACCTTGTGCCTTTAGTGTTGCTTCTTTGCATTGTACCATCATCTACTACACAGTGTTGGCTGGAAGGCTTACAGACATGCATGGGACGTTACTGTACGCTACAAGCTAGCTGGTGGCATTGCTGGAACAGAGAATCTTTAGTTGTGTATATTACTCTGGGAAGAGACATCCTGAGTGTTTGAGTTTGATAAGGTTGGTTGTGTTTTTCTTAACATTTGTTATCATATTAAAAGAGGGAGGCTCCAAAAAGGGGCTTTGAGATCCGTCAGCCACTGTAACTCTGAATTAAAGCCTTGGTTTAGATAAGCTCGAGCTTTTAGGGAATACATTTTCTTTTGTCGAAAGTAAGCTGGTGTATTACTTATCTTACACCCCTCTGTATTCAGGCTAATGATGCTGAGAGTATTTATGTTCATTCTTGGTTCTAACGAGGCAAATTAATGGATCCGTTTAGAAAAATCCTGTATTCCTTCCTGATCCATTGCATTAAAGAGTTCTTGTTTGAATATAAGCCAATGAAATATCCATACTGTACTTCACAATCTACACCATCTGTGGGCAATTATTGTTTCACCTTTACCTGCGGTAAATCATGAAACCATTACAGCACACTAAGTGATTTAACATCTGACATAATGGCCTGGTCTATACACATACATGCATTGATCAACTGTACTTTAACATTTATTGTCTTTATAGTTACACCTGGCACGAACACTGGTTTCCCACACATCCCAGAACGTGTAGCTGGCAAATAAGTCTTGTTGCTTGGCAACGCTAAACTTTCCTAGCACTTCAGTATGTTGTCTGGTTTATTTGAGGTAACAAGGTAAAGATGGCCGTGTAGGCTCTGCATCAGTGGTGGTGTTTGGACAGGTTATAAAACTACCCCTGAACATCGTTAGTGATGAATGCATAGTCAGTTATTTTAAACCAGTAGAGGGCACTCTTGCACTGGCTTTGCTGTACGACCTGAAGGTATCTTGACAGTATTGAAACCACATTTGATCATTGTTTATTGACAACTGACACCACATAGACCTAGTTAATCAAATCATAAACATGGTTGGTATGTTAGAGGGAATGCATGTCAGGATGACCTCCCGTATCTTTATTGCTAGTATGGCATTTGATGTTGTGCTTTGATCCTGAGATGTTTCATCTCTTTACAGCAGCTACTGATAACCCTGCTGATAATGCAAGAGAAATCCAGATATAATGTTTCTAGAATAAATAAAGCCATTCTAAGAGACATGAAATCTAATACCAATATGGCTGCCAACAGTGCCATTCTGCTGGCATTGGTTTGAATTGATGTCAACCATTACTTCTATAAATAGAGAAATTATTGAAATATCTCATTTCTACTGCCTGTGACAGGTAAACCAGGGGAGAGGCACACACACAAAGCCACATAAATACAGTCCCAACAGATGGGAGTTGGTCCTATGAATTGTCTGTTTGGCCAGCCTTGTTGCACATGAATATGGCTGCCAGCGATCCGTATGTCGGAGCCTTCGCCTCCTGCTGGACTTTGTCTGTGGGCCTATTCCCTGTGAACATGGAGCGCAGAGCTCATTAGATGGACCCTCGTACCAGGGCTGCAGACAGTGGACAGATACATTGATGGTCATTACCCGCTAATAAACGGGCCATACACTAGTGGGTTAGTGGGCAAATAATGTTAAATCCAGAAAGAGCTGATAAAAATGTGATTCGAAAGCATACCAGGGATTTTATCCATTGAGATAATCTTCTGGTCTTGCTTTATCTTTGGTCTGTTTCTGGCTATCAGGAAAACTCCAAGGAAAGACAAAATACAACTGGAAAAGAGTTTCAGAGAGAGTTGATGCCACCATGTCCAGTATAATAAATTCAGTAGCACATTTTTAATGGGCTGCAAATACTGGCGTCCTGATGAATGCTTACCCCAAAAGGAACAGGAACATGTTCAGAATAGCCAAGCCTTCAAATTCCTGGTAAAAGACTATCCCTGCAAAACGACAAAAGTACATTAAAATATGTTTGATTTCACAAGGAGTAACAGCATGTGTAGATTATCTCTAGTGCTTTGTTTGTGACATGAAGCCCCGCAAATCCTGAGTAAACCTGTTACGATGGCTGTGACCACCACTGGTTTAGCATCATCCATGTCTTACAATGGAACGAAACGAATCATACAGGAAAAAAATCCACCCTCGGATAATCTTTCACTGTCATACCGTATATCAGCAATCTGTGACGTTCAATTCATTCCAGGAAGTGTTGTAATTCACTTTTTTTGGTGCGTCAACTTTCCCTCAACCTGCATCGTCTACTACAAGATGGTCGATGGTTGCAGCACATCCTCATCAGAAAAATGTGAGTGACTATATGATATTATCTTTCCTGCAATACCAAAGTGGGAAAACAAAATGCAATCGGTAAAGAATTTCCCACAGTGAGTGACGGTATTACCTGCGATAATGGCACTGGCAGTGAAAAACACAAAGTTGATAGGAACCACGTCTGTGGCATCAAACATTTTCATTGCCTGATTGAGAAATCTGTGGAGAAAGAAGAGGGAGGCCATCCAGTTCTGGTTCGAGGGGAGTAGTGACTACAATGTCCTCGGTTACAGAGACACTTTGCAGCAGCCCATTCATCCATCATAATAAATCCACGGCAGTTACAATGTCACCATATCCAATTGTGTTTTACACACCACATTTTATTCAGTTTGGTTCAGGAATTGGAAAACCCAAACTGGACCAAGCCTGTGGAGAACATGAGGGATTTGAGCAAAAAGAAAAAGAAAAGAAAATCTTGACTAACTTGATCTGAAAGGCGCATGAGACAACCATGACTACGAGCATGGCATAGAAGATGGGGTAGCCGAGCTGCATATGGCCTTTTAGAGACTCTGTGATCATCCCTGACACCGCTTTGACCGAGATGACTGTCAGAGAGGCTGCAGCAACACAGAAGCAACAGATTACAGAAAACATGATGAGCGACACATAACCTCAATGATTCATGCAGATATGTGGGGTTGCTGGCCCGAATCGGAGAGTGGCAGGGGG
>OMOT01043912.1:0-11155 GCA_900312575.1 Acanthochaenus luetkenii
CCTGCTTAGAGAGCAGTTCCTAAATGTCAGTCTGGCCCCTGCAGGGCTTAACTTCCTGGTACTGAAGGATTATGGGAAAAATGTCAGAAGGGATCTGAGGTACTGTGGAGACCAAATAAGTAAAAAATAGAGAGAGAAAGAGACAGACACAGAGAATAAATGGATTTGGGAATATGGGGATGAATGACAAGAATTAGTCATAAGACGTACACTTGAAAAGGGCAGAACACACACACACACACAGGTGGTATATAAATCCTGGTGATATGACTCATAGAAAGGGCACTGTGTGTGTGAGTGTGTGTGTGTGTGTGTGTGTGTGTATCTGTCTGTATCTGTATGTGTCAGATTTCATCCTGTGATTGACAGTGTGTGCGTTTACCTAGCAGACCCTAAGGCTAGGTTAGATCAATAGAGGTAAGACCGAAACAGACAAAGAATGGGAAGGAGAACTTGAGACAGGGAAATAGTGAAAGAGAGAGAGAGAGAGAGAGAGAGAGAGAGAGAGAGAGAGAGAGAGAGAGAGAGAGAGAGAGAGAGAGAGAGAGAGAGAGAAAACTACTGATCAACATGTGCTGAACATGACATCTACACCAGGCCGTGTCTGACAAAGACCCGGAGGATCATCAAGGACTCCAGTCACCCGAGTCACGGACTGTTCTCACTGCTACCGTACCGTAGCATCAGGTCCCGAACCAACAGGTTATGGGACAGCTTTCATCACCAGGCCATCAGGCTGATGAACAGCTGACAGCTGCACGCACCAGTCTCTTGCCTAGACTCTCCCACACTCAAACTGGTTTTGTAAAATATTTTATTATTGCATCTGCACTTTTACTCATATCACCCTGGTATACGCCTGCATTGTTCATGACAGAGACATTTCCTGCATACAATTGCACATTTGGGATTTATTGTACTTTATCTCGTACATTTCTATATTGGACTCTGTATTTGTATTTTTATCTTGTTCTTACAATATATTAAATTATATTGTATTGTGTGTGTGTGTGTGTGTGTGTGTGTGTATTGTTAACGATGCTGCTCTACAATATTACACTATAATGTATTGTGTGTGTATATTATTAACACTGCATTGTTGCGGAGTCTTGCACTCATGAATTTCACTCATATTTATAACTGTGTAATTATGACGTGACAATAAATCTGATTTGATTTTGAGTGGTGTAGGAAACTGATTACTGTGTTCTGTGATAATGAAGCTGCAGTCTCTATCATAAACAAAGGCCGTTAATCAATCCCATTAATTAATAGATTTGTCAGATGCTTAAGCTGGACATGTATCATTCAGCTTTTATAGTCCACTGTTTTAACTCCCGCAAATTGCACCCTTCTTTCATTAAAGGAGTTATTGCAGGAATTCAATTTCACCTTCGTTGCCGGGACCCTTCTGTGATTAGTTTACTTAGCCATCCATCTATCCACTCGCTCCTCAGCGGCTTAAAGAACGGACATCCAAAAGGCAGAGATAAACGTTTAAGTCTATACATTTGCAAGCGGTAAAAGCACATCTATTCCGCCAAGACCAAACATACTGCTGTGTCATAACCATTAATAAACATATTCAATATCAATATGTGAGTTGTCCTGACTGAACTTCATTTTACTCTTGCTTGATTACACTTCATTTTACTCTTGCTTGATTAGTTATCCATTGCTTGCTAATTGTCTAATCTTGTTTTTGGGTTTTTTCATCTTTGTCTGTTTAGCCAGATAATTATACTCAACCCATCTGTCTCGTCAGTCAATTTCTACATTGTGTGTTCAATAAATAACTTATATTGGCTTTTTCATTAATAGTCTGATTGATGCCGCATGATATCGGGGCATCAGCCAGCTTATTCTAGATTTCCTATGTTGTACTTATTTAATATTTACATGTCTCCAGCGTGAGCTATACAACAATTCCTACCAGCACATGCAGTTCTTTGAGTGTGTCAGGGTATTCAGTTCCTTGTGGATGGGACAGATGGCCCACGGAACACGCACACACACGAAGCTCTCCTCTGCTATCAGACCTACAGAGCTGTTTGGTGCAATTATCTCCGCTTCTGCTCTCCAACCCAACCCTGGAGCAATCACACAGGCAGATGCACAAATACACAGAGAAACGACACCGAGTATCTGTGTATGTGAACTAGAGCGTGTGCATAATTTCAGAACAGAATATGGCTGGGATGTCGGCAACATGACTCTACCAAACTAACCAGACTAACCTGGGAAAATGTTGTTAATGAAAATCTGCATTGTTCTGTTTGAATTTAAGATGTTACTTATTCCTCCCCATCAGGAAATTGACCCCACTCTCCCATGTGACAGGCAGGGTTAGGAGCCCAAAGTACCAACAAGGAGCCTTCTATGATCTGTTTGAACAACATATGTCGGCAGGAAAAACACATTTTGTTACTTGGTTTGCTTTTGGTTCTTGGTAATGCAACACTTCTGACGGTGGTGCTTGAAATAGGATTCTCAAAGCAAAGCTCCAAGCTTTTCCTGGAATCAATCTTAAGTCTAGACAGAGTTCACATTTAGAGTGTGAGAAGCGCCCTGCTCAATCCCCATTCCTCAGACTTTCACCTTGAAAAGATGCACTCTTTTGGTGCAGCCTTAACATTGTTATGCACCGTTGTAAGTAGTGGAAACTTTATTTGTATGTTGTTCGTTTGCCTGTTTCTCTTCTGTTCCTAATTGTTCCAACTCCTCTTAGCTAATAAAAATCACCAAAGTACTGCAGTTTCTGGTAGGGCAAGTAGTTTGTATACCTTTACTAAACATTGTGTCAGTTAGCCGATGTACTTTAATTACGCTCACTTGGAAGTGTTTATTCTGTAGCAACAGTCCTCTGACAGCTAGTTAAAAAGGCTTTTCACATCAAGGATGCGCTGTCAGTGGTCTGTATTCTGCTACTGAATAAAGCATTTACTAGATATTGATGTGTCATGATATTTGTCATCCAGCATAATTTGATTATACTCACTTGGAAATGTTTGTTTATGCAGTGATGCCAGAGTAGCTTCTGGCAGCTCAAGTTTCAGCCAACCTAATTAACAGTGACGCATCATGGCTAATTAACTCTTCAAACGAGAACGCTTTGACAATAGGTTACAATCTACTAATGAATAAATGCACGTATTAGTCATTGTTGCGTCATGTTAGCCATGCAATGTGTGGTTTTTCTTTCAGAGTTCGAAAGGCTTGCTCTGTGTTGCACCAAATCCATGCAAGAATTGACTGCATTTTTGCTAAATTAACTTGTCCAGTGACATTGCTCTCTATGCAAAGGAACTGTGCATCGTGGTGATGCAGTGGAACTGTGAGCCTTGGTGAGATCATGCATCCTTGCACCTCTCATGACCTGTAATGGCCTTTGTCAGTTATTTTCTCATTTATGAGTTCAATGGAAACTGAGCAAGGCTAGTACTTTTCATATATAGCTTTCATAGTGTCCCATTACAATAATGCTTTGTGCTGGCTGTGTGGAAAATGAGTGGTGCAGATTGCATCGAGATGTAGGACAGCTTCGGTTTGCGCACTGCCATTGTTCAGAGTTAAGACTTTTCACATGACAGTGCTCTTCTGTTTCTGTTGTACAGATTCAAAACCCTGAAATGTATCTTCAAAATGTGTGTTCAACTGATCACCACATACCAAACAAAACATCGCTGTTGCATTTTGTTTTCCATTGCAGAGGCCATCTTTGAATATTGTTCTCATTTGTACAATTATTTATATTTTAATGTCCCTGTTCCAGGGAGAGGAGGGCATGTAGGAGAGGGCCCTGCCTCCAGCTGAGTGGAAGTATGGGTGGGTAAGTTAATCAGAGATCAATTGAGGCTGAAGGCCATGTAGTGCCTTGCAAGTTAGAATGAGCACGTTCTAATCAATACATTTACAGGGAGCCAATGAAGAGACCAAGACATGCGTAATATGTTTAGGTATCAGGGTCAGACCTTCCATTGGCTATTAGAGAACAACATGAGCCTGGTTGCTTTTCACCAGAAGGAGCAGGATTCACTGTTTCAGTCCCCACTGCCATGTAGTAAATATTGATATCTCTTATTATAGATCATTAATTAAATGAATAGTCCAAGGTGTGTGATAATAAAGTTGCTGTCTTTATTTATCTTGAGAATGCCTTGATGTGCTACTCAAGCACCTAACCTGACTTCAGTCTGCAGTCAGATTCAACAAAGCACTTAAGAAAGCTTGAGTGCAGTTACTTTGGAGGGACACTGCAGGCCTGTATAAGTCCAAGGACTCCAACAAAGGCAAGTATGTTTGAATCTGCACCATCTAAATATAAATGGGAATACGTGTAGTGAAAACAGTTGTTACTGAAATGCATTACTTTCTATTTCTGTCTTCAAAAGTCTGTATGAGTGTAAATGTCTTGCTTAGCCTGGTTATGTGAGTGTGCATGGCTGCCTGTCATTATCTTTCTCAGTGTAGGCTGAAGTGTCTGTGTCTGTCAGTCTGTTCCTCCTCTCTCTCAGACACTTGTAGTATTCCTACCATGCAGTGGACGTGGGTGCTGCCCCGGCTCCTACGGTATCTAGCTCCTGCCCTAGTCACTACGGTTGCCAGCACCTGCCCTAGCCCCTACGGTCTCTAGCTCCTGCCCTAGCCCCTACAGTCACCAGCTGCTGCCCTAGCCCCTACAGTCTCTAGCTCATGCCCTAGCCCCTACGGTCTCTAGCTCCTGCCCTAGCTCCTACGGTCTCTAGCTCATGCCCTAGCCCCTACAGTCGCCAGCTCCTACTCTAGCCCCTACGGTCGCCAGCTCCTACCCTGGCTCTTATAGTCGTCAATGCTCGCTGAAGTGTGTCTGTCTGTTGTGTTACATTTTTTCTCAGACATTGTTCCTACCATGCAGTGGATATGGGTGTTGCCCTTTCAGTCGTTATTGCTGGGCATTGTCCCATCCCTGATGCTGTTACTACGCAATCGCAGCCCCTGGTTCTGTGGTTCTGTACATTCCACTGTTTGTCCCGGCACCTATTGCACGCCCAGCCGTCCTGGTGGCGGATTCCTCTTTGACCTGGCCCACCCAAGGTTTCTTCCAGTTTTTCCTTGCATGCTTCGAGGGTCTAAGGGTGGTGGTGCTGGGTAGTTTAGGCCTTGTAGAATAGGTAGGCTTGCTATGGTCTGCAAAAACTGTAATGTTTGTCTTGTACTATTCTGTAATTCCATTGATTGTTGTTCAGATAGATCTAGTTTGGCTGTTTCTGTAAAGTCCTTTGAGACATGCTGTATAGGGCTGTATAAATAAATTAACTTGAAAAATTTACTTGGTAATCTCAAGTAAATGTGTAGTACACACACACACATTCTTTAAAGGTACTTCTTACAGTATTTACATAGACATAAATCATGTCTTGTGGTTATGAAGTCAGTGAGTGAGTGAGTGAGTGAGTGATATATTGAATGAAAAGGCCTTATTTATTGACATTTCCCATGATAAAAAAATAATAATTCTAGCCTCATATAGAATCATCTACTTCTAATCTCTAATTCCTTGAGAAAATGTAACAAAGATTTCATACACACACAAGTTCACCTGTCTGGGGGATAGGAAGGAAAATCAGTCTGTTAATGTATCTCTATAACACATGAAGCTTAAAATTCACTTTGAAGTTCATGTCTTTATCAAACATAGGCCGTGTGAAAGAAATTGAGTTCAGCATGTCTTATCGCTATCTGAAATTATTGGATGAATGAGCAGAGGTTTCCTGTGCAGCCTTTTTTCACATTTCCCACGAGCAGAAAATGACATAATGCCTTACACACCTAAAAAGGCTGTTGTGGTTTCATGGAAGACCAAGGTTAGATTCATCCAGTGGTGAAGAGCCTATTCACTGTAATATCTACTGTACTATCTAGGCTGAGTTTTATATGTACACTTACCATAGCTGCATTGCACAAAGAACAGATAAGATCCTTGGAATTGATAATTGTTCAAATTCCTGAAGGAAATAGAAGCTGCTTATTTAAACGTGTAGATATAAATATAATTGCTCAGCATCACCAAGCGAAGGCAATTGTGTTGGAGAATTTGTTTTCAGTGAAGCCTATTTGTTCACATTTCCCAGATACATGAAATACATGAGTAATTAGTAATTGAATACCATAATTACCATTCCTTGAGGCAATGCAAAACGTCCTATTTACCCACAGACACACATTACATCATATACATCACATTGCATTACAGTATTTAGCAGACGCTTTTATCCAAAGTTACTTACATATAATACAGTTGGTGGAGGCAGCCATGCAAGGTACCAATCTGCTCAACGGGAGGAATTTTGGGTTAGGTGTCTTGCTCAAGGACACTACGGCAGATTTTCTTTCCCAGGAGGAGCTGGACTCGAGCCGCCGACCATGCGGTTGCGGGGCGGGAACGCTACCTCCTGAGCTACTGCCGCCCCTATCGGATATGCATAAATAGATAATGATGAGTGTGTTCTTTTTTATTTTGCAAATATCGTCTGGAAACATTGAGATTCAAATTTTGGTGCTAAATCAATCCAAGGCACTCCTCTTCTTTTAAAGTTTAACTGCCCGGACTGATTTAGCTGATGCACATAGCAAAGTCTTAAACAGTCCAGTGCATTGCAGCCCATGACATCCATTCAAAAGCCAGAGTCTAACTTAAAAAACACATAATAGCCTATGTTATTATTACAGATACTGTTGCCACCAACAGTATCTTCTGCTTATGTTGTTGCAATTCTTACTGCTAATAAAGGTCATAGATTATGTACTGTGCACATACACAGCACATGTAAACATAAAGGACGTCTACCTGTGATGCTGAATGACTGGGTCATTTGTATAAAAATAGGCTTTTAAAAATATGTATATTTACATAGCTATCATACCTTAAACATATAGGGGTGTATAACGTTTTTTTCTGACTTACGTTTAGAAAACAAACTTTGGTAAAGTTTGGAGAAAGGATTTAGGTCATATGTTTGATTGTCAGAAAGCAGTTTGATTGTACATACTGTAGGCATCTGGCAGCTGGAAAAACAATCCTCCCCGATGTAGGGATTAATCTTTTTTCGCATTGCTTCTAACCATCGACCACCTCACTTTTCCCTTCTTTTCATTTTCATAAAAGGGCTTAAGAAACCAGACTGCACTGCTTTCTTATACTATTCTACAAACTATCACGAGGCCGGGCTGAGTCGATGGATGTTTTTCATGTTGTCAATTACCGAAGAGGTGGGATGAGTGCTAATCCCTTTAAAATATTTTTATCCTCCAGAAACAATTTGTCTTCAATTTTTCAATTTCTGTTGTTTCATGATTCATGTTCATGCATTTTGTGCATTCTGTTTCTATTTTGCTTTGAAGAAACCATCCGTGAAAAGCAGTCATTCTTAAAACCGTATTTGTTAACATAAACTAAGCTATACAGCTTGTAGATTGTAAAAGTGTGTGTCCCTGATCAGAGAGACAAAGTTTGTGTATGTGTGTGCCTTGCTCACTGTTGTACATCTACGTGTATGTGTGTGTCTCTTCAGTGTGTCTGTGTCTGTGTGTGTGTGAACAGTGTATCTCAGTGTGTGTGCCCGTGCATGTATGTGTGTGTGTGTGTGTGTGTGTTCCATTGTTTCCAAGTGGTGGACCATCCATCACCATTAGGTTGAAGCACAGAGCTTGATTCACACTCAGGAACAATCTAATTCCCCTAAAAAGACCTCTCTCCTCCGCTCTCCTCCTCTCTCTCCCCATGGTCAGGTTTCTCTCTGCCTCACTCTTGTTTTCCATCCTTCCCTCTCTCTCTGCAGAATTTAAGCAACAGACTTCAGCAGATGAAAACCTCCCAAGCATGTCTCCAGTAATACCTCACACACACACAAACACACACACACACACACACACACAGACAGGATACAATGTTTCAGACAGTATATTGTTCTAACCCACCCTTTGGCGTGTGTGTGTGTGTGTGTGTGTATGTGTGTGTGTGTGTGCGGTCATGTGTTAGACCAGGGCTTCTTCAACTTTTTCTGCCCACGACCCAAAGTGAGTAAACGTGGCACGCTGCAGCAAACCAAGGCTTTTCTTTACACCATTTTTTACCAACCCATTTTATTATGAACCCATCAGCTAGTTCTTAATGCAAATATGTACATAATCTGAAAATAAGCATCTAAAAAATGACAGGAGAGGAAACTACAGCAGTAGAGATGTATCTTGTACTCACTGATGAGACGGGATATTCCAGGTATTCCTACCATGAAATTATCTATGAGTGACAGCAAATAACAACATGGAATCTACTTTTACCCGTGTTTAATAATAACTGACACAAAACTGTGGTTCATACGAATAATAGTGTTTGAAAAGCTGTTAGGACGATTGTGCAGCACACCCTGAGAACAGACCTAATTGCAGCACTGAACTACACAGTCCGTGTCTGAAGTACAACTTCATTAAAGCGATACAAATCTGTTATATTACAAGCTGACCTGGTCACAAATCACTACCGCCACCTTTTAAAAAGCGAAATGTCTTCATTTCCTGAGCTGTCTCATAAAATGTAATAAGACCAATCAGATACTGAGACTCTATGGCGGTACGAGAGAAAGTGTTTTAACTGGAGGTCTGGCATGGTAACACCACAAACAAAGAAAGGAGGGCAATGGAGAAAGCTGTTACCAATGCACAACAAACTACTCGGCCAGCACTACCAGTCCAGTCCCAATGCACCGATCACCTTCGAAATAAGGCCTATGATGTCCGAGCCATTTTATAGTCAGTTCTATAGCCGACAGAGTTCCAGTGCAGGGATGCCAGGATGCATCTTGGATCGGTCGAAAGGGCTTTACAAGAAAGAAGAAATTGAAGCATGGATCGCTTTTTCCATGTCGCTAAATTAGATTATTCAACTTCAGAGATATTTCTCAGCTGGAAAAAGCCGAATTGGATAACTCTTACCCAGCTCTTCAAAACCTAGGCCACAGTCAAAGAACACCCAGGGTTCTGGCATGGGACTTTGCATTTGCCGACAAATTACCTAGTTTATTGCAAATTGAGCTCGGATTACCAAAAGCGAGTATTTGAGATTTACCGTCAGTGATTTGCAGGACGTTTTGAGCCATCCAACACTTGATATCTGCAAGGCAATCACTTAAAGTTAAAAGGCTATTTGGGTAATTTGGCTTTATAGGTAAGTATAACTGTGCATATTGTATAAATGTGCATTGTTAGCATTTAACATATTATATACCAGATATGTACAAGTCATGTGCATGGATGCAGATCAGACGTTTCCAAGCAGGGCATATGGAAGTAGCGTTTGTACAGAAATATGATAACTTATGTGCAGACATTTTTGGTCGGCGCCAATGTGTAGCAACCTGGCTTTGATGTCTGTGAGAGGCAGTAATGTCAGCGGGGTTATGAAGTGAATTTCTTCTGCCTCGGGTTGTTTCATTGAATCAGGCCCACGACACCTCCAGGAGGCTTAACGGGAAGTTCTGGCGTCTCATAAAACTCACACCCTGTAAAGACTCAGACCTTCCTGGTCAAACACTGATTTCCCAGTTTGGGGCTCAGTCATACGTTTGGCAGGATTAACTCTCAAACCTCCAGGTTCATGAAGAAGTCCGACCCTCAGGCTGTTTCCCTGATCAATGCAGATAGTTGCGCACACGGCAGCCTATCTGGATGTCAGTCAAGCCATTTCACAAAATAAGAAAATGTCTCTGTTGTACGTATGATATTCTATGTAGTATACTGTATTTCGAGTGCCTAGTGCACCTCATGTGTGTTGTGCATTGTGCATTGCAGTGTATTGTGTTCTGTCCTATCTATGGACTTTTTGCACTGTTGTAACATTACATTACTGTGATATCGTGTTTTTGTTTTGCATAATGACGTGATGTGTTCATATTAACTGAGTGTGTCTTGTATGTGTGACACAGGGAAAATGTGTTCACTGCCCTTTCTCTGGATAAATAGCGGTTACAGTGTATGTGGGTTGAATTGACTCTTGTGCAAAACCTAATGCAAAGCAAAAAAATCGTAACCTCAAGGCACAAACGAAGGAGGAGGCGGAGAAGGTTTGCTATCGGCAGAGAGGAGGAGAGGTACAAGAGACGGCCATTTATTCTTCGGTTCCCTGTTGGCGACAACCTCAGCCGTCAATTACAGTGGAAAAAGTACAATAGGAGACACAAGGTTTCTTCTGGGAAGGGTAATAATGGCAAAACTGTAATTGAAATACAAGGTTTCTGCAGGACACTGACTTTATAGATGCCATGCAGGTACTTGCGGTGGAGCTAATTCACTCACAATGCTACTAGTCTGGTTTTATGCCTGTTAGCATTACAACGTCTGCACTTTGTAATGTAGTGTGAATTTGAAGCAGGGCATTGCGGAATACCAGCATGCAAAGTCAACCCTCCCTGAATAAAAAGAGATTTTAAAAACACATTTCTACCATTTCACAGGCAAATGCATTTAAGACTGTCAAATTAATGTAAATACATTTCATGGACAGCCAATTACATTGAAGTTGACGTGACAAAGACAATGACTGAATGAATGAAATGAAAAAATTAAAATAAAACATGTTTTGGTTCCTCAAAATATGAGGTTTGAATGGGAATCTAAGAGCTGTGGGCAATTTTTTACTGGACTATTTCGTTTTTCCCTGCTTAGCCCTGCCTCTCTGTATCTATCTATACTGTACCATACCCATGTGGTTTTGAGAGATATTGTCAGCTGTCAAATGCATCGTGAAAAAAAGGCAAGATTCTTCCTACAAATATAGTGTTCAAATGTACTAAATGAACATGGCTAGTCTGAGTGAAATCTGTCTGCCTTGGCTATCTGATACCCTAATAAATGCATTATTTGGGTTTTTTCCCATGGTGAAAGTGTTTTTGTGAGGAAACAATCTGAAAGTAATTTCCACAAGAAAGACTCTTTGGCGTGTGTGTGTGTGTGTGTGTGTGTGTGTGTGTGTGTGTGTGTGTGTGTGTGTGTGTGTGTGTGTGTGTGTGTGTGAGTGCGTGTGTGTGAGTGTGTGTGAGTGTGTGAGTGTGTGTGAGTGTGTGAGTGTGTGTGAGTGTGTGAGTGTGTGTGAGTGTGTGTGAGTGTGTGAGTGTGTGTGAGT
>OMOT01043926.1:0-11461 GCA_900312575.1 Acanthochaenus luetkenii
TTTTTCCCGGCGGTATCCTTTGCTGTGTCTGTTGTGGCCATGTTTTGGGGGCTAAGCGTCCTTGTGACAGTGTTGTTGACAGCTGACGGCTCCCTCCCAGCGTGGCGTCGTCTCCCCCCAGCTGGCTGGCTGTAACGTTAATGGCCACCCTCGCTAGGAGCCAGCGGGTCGTGGGTGCCTTTGCCGTCATCATTAAGCACCATTGCTTTAATGAAAGCGGCGTTTAGGAGTGCTTGGACCTTCATGCTCCGCCGCTTCATTAAGTGGAAAGCAAACTAATATGGGGAGCAACCTAGAGCTCACCTCCAGAGATAAGAGAGAGAGAGAGATAAAGAGGCGGGCACACACACACACTCACTCTCTCACACACACACACACACTCACACTCACAGCTGGTGTCTGGAGAAGAGGCCTTAGTTGGAGCGTTTGAAACAATTGTAAATGTTAAAAGAAAATGGAGAATGTACTGTGGTTGTTAAAGCTTTGAATGTGTAGTAGTAGCAGTAGTTTGTGAGTCCTACACATGTCCTACATATATGTGATACATGTATGTCCCACATGTATATGTATATATATATACTGTATATTCATCCTACATCATCATAAACATACTAAATGAAATACACATTTTAATGTACTTTTTGAAATGTAAATTATAAATTACATTTTTTATTAAATGTTGATATATTAACTACACCATACTAACTACATAATATACCATACTACACACAAACGCTTTGGACTTCAGGCAGATTCGGTCACGATGACCCAGTTTCAGTCAGGAGTCTTTGCTGTGTACGAAGGAGACTTCTCAACCCGCCGCCTACTCACTCGGGTGGCTGTGCCAAAATCTGCCCACACCTTGCCATCCATCCTGCCATTTTGTCCATCCGCCCATCCCCTCCTCTTCCTGCTCCTCCTCCTCCCCCCTCCTCTCCGTGTCCCCTGGGAGGCTCGGGTGGAGATAATTCCCTCTCTGCACAGGAACAATTAAGGTCCTGGCTCTGGGCTTTATGGTCAGAGGAGCAGCTGCTTTTTTTCTGTTCCTGGGTCCATAACTGCCTGAAGCGACAACGTGGGGGGTAGAAGAGCGTCCTGGGCCCCTCCTCCTTCCGACAGTGTACAAGAACCATAATTCCTTTCTGCCTATTCGGCATATACCGCACGCCTCTGTCAACAATAAACAGATATGCCACCGAGCATCATGGGCGACAGGATCTGTAGAACTTAATATAGTATTGGCTGATAAATGGAAATAATACCTAGCCTGTAATTCCTACAGCTATCTGTAACATTGTGAAGGTACAGGAAAGGTTCACGTCAAAGCAGACATGAACTGAATGAAGTGTCCATTAAAACTACTATATCTATTTACAAGGACTGGAAAAATAAATGTGGTATTAAACTTAAACGACTTCAAAAAACACAAACACAAACAGAGCTTCATTAATCTATTAAAAGCTTCAATGAAAATAGTACAGGATTAATTATATTCTTTATTGATGGAACACTGACAACACTGACACGACCTAATATTATGAAGCTCTTGCTTCCTGAGAAAAATTCACTCTATTCAGACTAAATGATCTGGATTAGCTAGTTAGCCTAGCTGACCTCCCAAGTTCAAACTAGCCACACTAACCTTTGGGCTCTCTAGGTAACCTAGTTAGCTATCAGCTTTGTGGTGTGTGTGTCAGTGCATGTATGCATGTGTGCTTTTCTGTATGCGTGTATTTGTTTGTGCGTGCATCTTTGTGTGTGTGTGTGTATGTGTGTGTATTTGCATGCGGGTCTATGTGTATCTATCTGCGTATGACAGAGTGAGAGAACGAGGGAGATAGAGAGAGTTGTGAAAAAGAATTGAACGAGTGGGAAGTGAGGAGTGAAAAAAAGAGTCTGATCTTTGTCTAAGTGCTGATAAGCGGGATTGAGGGAGGTGTGAACGGCGTTAACTCGGTGCCCTAGAGAGGCGAATTGCTTAAATGGAGAGTCTAGTCATTAACGAGACCTCAGAGTGATTAGACAAAACAGGGGAACGGCAGGATGAAGATGAAACAACTGATTCTGCAGAACTCTGAGCTTCACAGTGGAAGATCCAACTATCTGAAACGGTACTTCAAGATTCTACACAAGACAACAAAAAGTCATAATAATAGTAATCTTACATAAACTAAAACGTGACATGAGAGCAGGTCTAAAGCAACACAGTTTAAGAAGTGATTCCAAAGTTCCTCAGGCGTTCCACGGTCAAAAGCATGAAACTGAAACATGAAAGTGGGTTCAGATAGCTGTAAACTATACTATATATATATATATATCAATCGCAAAACATCCGACACTCTGATTTGATACAGTAGTAACTGGTGCCAAGATCAAGCCCTTTATCGCCTCAGGTCACGGGACCACTGGGAAACACTTCACAGCGGAATGCTGAGCGGAAAGGACGCACATTTGCGGATACGGGTAGCGTGGTTTTGGAGCTCAAAACGCCAAACGGTAGAAGTTGAAAATAATTGAACTTTTAGCAAAAAAAGAGCCATGACCAATGGAACGCCCCGAGCATCTGTGCAGTGAGTTGCTCGCTAAGACAGAGGAGGCTGGTGGAAACGGGGGCCGTAACGTTACCTCACTTATACCTGAAATACCGCCTACGCCTTTCTGTGGTTTCTCCTTTCTATCCCACCGCTGATCTCCGTCTCCATATCTGTCCATATCGCTCGTTATATTTTGGACGGAGGTCATGCAGCTCAAGGCGTCTTCATTAGGAGTTGACCGGAAAAGTTGGATCTCTCCCGCACTCTTTTGGCAGAGGGAGCCCAGACGGCCCGGAATAGGCCCCTAATGCTACAGATGTCCTATTGATTGACTCGCTGTCAGAATCAATAGAGTTGGGCTTCCTAAATGGCTGTGCCAAGCGCTGAGACGTCAAGGCCCCTCCTGGATGAACAGGGAGATTTATGGGCCCGGTGGCGGAGCGGATCGCTGCACAGTAAATCACAGGACGCTATAAAAGAGGAGTGCTTGAAGAGTGTTCATTGAGTTTTGAAGGCTTGATGTAACTCTCACTAAAATACCAGTCTTTAAAATACCACCCAAAAATCGAATTTCTTTTTTACAGCAGTTCCAGCTGATTAAGTAATTTATTGAACAATTATTCTACCCACAATGAGAAGTCGGACATGAATCACTGACCTCCATCGACAATCCTGCTTCTGTATTTTGTGGACATGCAGCCAGTTGGTTCAACATACAACACGGCAACAGCCAGAGGCGTGCGCGCCGAACCCGCTGAGATAGCAACGGCTCATTGGGGCATGTGGCCTCATTCGGCTACCTGAAACGCCCCCGCCACGCCCCGCCACTGCTCACAGCCACGGTCCCCATGACAGGCGAGTCGCTGTATTCATTAATTACCAACTCCATTTTTCACCGCAAAACTGTAAACAAGATGGGGAAATGGGGAGCCGGAGAGCGATTAGCGGGGTAAAGGAGGCTGAGGGAACGAGAGAAGGAGGGAGGAGGAAGAACGGAGAGAGAGAGAGAGAGCAGGAGGCGAAAGGAAGGGAAAGACGACACTGAGGTGAAGGGAGAGCGCCGCGGGGCTGAGGGGACGACAGAACGGGGGGAGAAAGGGAAGGAAAAGTGACAAATTTTTCTCAGGGTCTGTTTTGGGGTGTTTTTTCTCTTCGAGCGGGACGCTGCAGAGGCATCCCAGCGCCTGTTCCCCTTCTAATTATTCCAATTATCATGGCACGCTATGAAAACGTGATTAATAACACAGAGGATATTGTTGTGGCAATTAGCCATATGGTGGTGGGACTCTGCTCTGTCACGATTTTGCCATTAGCATCTACTTATGTTTGTCAGAGGCGTGCAGCCATGACAAGCTGGAGTTCTGCTCACCTTGCACTCCCCACTGGGGGGGGGGGTATTCCTCCTGGCTTCTCGCCTGAGTGAATTTTTCACGCGGCATCCGGTCGGACTGGGGACGAAATGTCAAACGGCGTCTGGGACGGCCCATCAAACCCCGGCGCTCTTGGGAAAGGGAGGGGAGGAGAAGAGGGAGGAGGGAGGAGAGAGGAAGTGAATTGTTTGTGTGTTATTCAAACACAAACAAAATGTATAGACGCTTATATGAACAAGCTCTCTTCCTGTATATGTGTCTTGCTCTCTCTCTCTCAAACACACACACACACACACACACACACGCACGAGGTCACGACCAGTCAAACGAGTCTGGTTGACTCCGAGTCCGTCTCCACGGTAAGCAGTTTTTACAGCGACAGCCCCCTTGTTAAGACCTGTTGGTATTCTCCAGATGGCAATAAAAATGCATGAGGTCTGCTGGAACCGTGGAGAGGAGCTCAGCCACTTAAGTGGGAGAAACAAAACCTCAGAGAGAAAAGAAGGCAGGTAGAGCGTGTCGCCGAGCGGATACCCCCAGGACCGAGGAGGGGAGCTTCAGACGAGTGCAGCGCCGCCTCGAGAACTGAGGATGTGCATCTTGTTATGCATCTTATCAACTGAGGATGTGCGGCCTTGCCGTGCCGTTTGACTGACAAGAGGAGCTCTCTGGATGCCTGAATATGAGTTCATGCAAGCCAACGTGAGAAAGACGAGCAGTGTTACAATGTCGCAAAGACAGAGATGGACGAGATTCATGAGGTAGCTGCTTTTCGGAGAATGATTTTTGTTTCGCTCTACTGTGCTCAAATATATGATGAGACAGATCAGAAAGACATTAGATGAAACTTAAACGATCCCTGTGGGGAAGTTTGATATCATTTGACATCTATTGAATACAATCCATATGCAATACCACTGTATGTCACCCATACTGGCCTTTCCCTTGTAGGTTCATGCCATTACATTGAAATCACCACTGACTTGCACTAGTATTAAAAGTGCTAATTTCTTAATTTATAATTTTTCTCAGTAACTTTTACTCTGAGTACATTTTAAATTAGCTACTAGTACTACCAGTACTAGAACCCGGATCAGTGTTTTGGGGAAATAAAAATGTCAACTTCGTGTTGATTTTACTATTTGAATTAGGAAGAAGATCCGGTCGGTAGCTGCCGAGACCGAATCACCCTGTTTGTTATTGACACGCCCCTTCGCCAGCACAAGTTGAGAGAAGAAAATAGTACCTTTATCAATCATTGTAAACAGATGGGAAAAAACGCTTATTTTATACATTGTCAGAATCCGCTTTGTTCTGGTTCGTTTGTGAGCTAACAGTGAGACTTTGAGACCTGGTTCTCCGTGCCATGTGTGTGTATGGGGAGAGACATAAACACTGTTTTGGATCATCAAGTTAACTACTGAAGACGTCTCGCCAATATTTGGAGTTACATCACGGCGAGGGAACGACACAACCCAAACCTCTACCAGACTTTAATGATGCTTTTAGTAAAATATCAGCAAAGTACCAATACTTCTACTTGAGTGGGACATTCTAGCACAGTATATCTCTCTCTCATACAACGACAAGAGGACTTCAGCGTCGCGCCATTGTACGTCTGTTTTTATTGAAGTATAGTACGTCCTCCCCGCTCCTTGAACTTAGTGCCTACTCGATAACGCACAGGGCGAAGGAAAGGAGCGAGGGAGGAGTGGCACCTGACGGGAGCGTGGATGGCCACATTAACTCGGGGCCTTAATATGGGCAGGAGGAGCGCAGTTGAAGAGGAGGGATACGGGACTTTTCATAGGCATAATTAAAACAGCAAGATATATTCAGTAATTGAGTGAAAAATCAGGATCTGAGCAACATCTGTGCCGACCACATAAATCATTTCAACGAGAGGCTCGAAATGCCATAAAGCCCCCGTGCCTCGGAGTCAGAGAGCCTGTCAAATGCATCTCAGGGCAGCGCGCGGATGACAAGATGACAGACATTAGACCCGGCACTTCACTGTTCAAAAGAAAACGGTGGGATAGGAGAAGAAGAAAAAACCTGACGCAGAACACATGACTAGAATGTAACTTATTCTCCGCATTACCCACGGTGCAGCGGGACTCGTGACATGCATGAGATGCCACTATATGAACTGAGAGGCAAATTATGATCTTTTTTTTGGGTCATCTTCAGAGGACTTCATTCAGAGGCCTTGATGAATTCGGCGGTGGCCGCTGTTTTACCTTCGCTATTCGAAACGCTGCTGCCAGGACACGTGGCGAAAGGGCAGGACCTCACACACAGCGCAAAGGGAACAAAATGGCCGATTCTAATCTGATATCAAATGTGGGATTCCCTGTCCAGTGAATATCAGTTGGCTGAGACGCTTCACCGGAACACAGTGTGATGAAGTTCACTTGTTAAAACGTATATCGAACATGTATGAAAAGGTCACTGGATTTCCTGCATTATTTCAGATGTCTAACGTGATGCACCACATGTCAATGCGCTATGGAGGAGCAATGCATCATGGACCGAGAGACGATTCAGAGAGTTGACAAGTGTTGGTTGGAGGTTTGTCCGATAATAGACATAGGAGACATTTACCTTCAGCTCCGGCGACCCGGGTTCAATTCCCAACTCATGACAACGAGTTTTGTACCGGGAGGGAAGTATTGACAGTATTGATGTCTGATCCATACTGGTGTCTGACGAGCTGCTTCAAGGGCGATTCATGTCTTACATGCAGCGGAACAAAGGGTTTCATTTCTATGTATCAATTGTGTCAAGAAAAAAACAACGATGCCTGAAATTCATCGGTCAATATTTCAAAATGACGGATGATTCTGCGCTCAAAAACAAAACGACTTCGTAATCAAATGTCTCAAGATGACTGGTGACTTCGATAGTAACCCAGAATGTTACTTTACTTTTCATGCCAACAATCATTTTGTGAGTAGTAGTAGGTGTCAGTCTTTTCAAATGGTGGATATCTCATTTTGGGATTAACCTCTTCCATTTGAGACTTGAGTCCGCATCAGACTTGAATCTGAGACCCACCTCCCCACACTAATCTCATTCTGTTCATAAGAGGCCGGGATTTCATGCATATCCCCACTTTCATTCTGCCGTCCCACCTGGCCGCAAAGAAAGTTACTAAACCACCGTTTCCTGGAGTTAAACAGTAAATGGAAGATCTAAAGTGGGAGAAAACCCATTTAGCTCGGTGTCGTAGCGGCGGGAGGCGTTGACGGCGGTCCCTTGCCGCTTGCGAGTTGATTTCACCTGAGACGAAAGTGCAAGCTTCATTAATAAAAGATTCCTCACTGCCCAGAGCGATGCGAGACTCATCTAAAGTCCCATTTCAACTCTGCAGGGACATTCCACTCAAAGGGAGATATGGTGAGGACGTAGAGACGTTGGGATTCGCTCTTACTCCAAAATGTGATATCGTCAAACCATTGACGAGTTTTGAGGATAGAATCGTCTCTTTGAAATAAACCCCTTCGTACGTCATTGTAAAGAATGAAGTCGCTGCTGTGCTTTGCCTGTTCCAGTCTTCGATCGAAGTTCGCATTTTCCGTTTTTTCTCACCTATTTCTGCACCTTCGTCCTGAGACCTCAGTCACACGAGCTGATACACTTGAAAGGCTCTGTGGGTAGACACGATCCACCCTCTAATTATTCAATAATCTAATGACACGATTGGTCATGGTGAGCAACACCACGCGTTGGCACCAGATGGCGGCTTTTGCAATGGAAACCCCCACACACCCTCTGCGCATCCTTGTTCTGGTGCGAGTCAGAGCGAGGCCTCGTCTGTCTTCTTCAAGTTGCCAAAGACGATTTTGAGGAATCCGTCTCTAAAATGCTCACGTCGATTTTGGAGACGAAGATCACGTCCTCGTCGTTCAATGCCTCTGAAATACAGGGGACTGAGTCTGTACACGTGGACTCGCAGTAGGTCACACGCTATCTTCGAACCAGTTGTTCTAATGTTTGTGCTATCAATCATTTAGTAGCAGCAGGAGCGGCTTTTTTCGCGTTTGATTTTGGAACGAAACTCGTCATCTCTAGATATGAGCGCTATTTCTACGCTTTTACGACAATTATTGACTGTTCTGACTGCCGCTTTTGGAGCTGAGTGATGTGATGGTCTTGATGCGAGGCTCCTTCCTCGGGGCTGCTCCGGGGCGCAGGGACAACATGTCAGGAGAGGTTTGTGCAACGTGGTGTCACTGCAGGACTGTGCGTGTGCGTGTGTGTGTGTGTGTGTGTGTGTGTGTGTGTGTGTGTTGGGGTACATGATAATAAGATATGCTGCATGGCTTTTATTTGGTCGTGGTGCTTCCACATGGCCTTTTGCAGATTCTATAGAAACTATAGTTGTTCTTTGAAGCTGCACTAGTTCAACTTCACACATCGGTGGCCCCGAATGGAAGCAAGAGGAAACTGTTTGAACTTTGCAGACTTCAATACCCAGAAATCCTGTGAGGCGACGTCAGTAAACTGCACACAGCACGCTCATGTCTACCGACCCGACCGGTCATACCAAAGTTGACCAAAGGGACGAGGGAGGGAAAAGGTTGAACGTTGGTGTTTAGGAGACAGTTTTGTCTTGTGTTTTGATTTGTCACTTCCTGTGGGCGGAGAAGTCGCCGTACCGGACACTAATATAATTTGGGCACATGAGGTGAATCTACAGCGTCTGAATTCGGGAGGGGGGGGGATGGGACGCTCTTGCCTAGTGCAACTTTAAATAAAGCACATAGCATTTTATCTCACACCTTGACAGATACAGATATCTAACTGTGGGAAAAGTGTATTTGCTGTTCTGTCATTCACAGCCTTACTTTACATTCTTTCTGAATTTCAGTTTGTTGTGCGCAGTATTTTTAGTCCAAATCAAAGTCCAAATGTATTGATAAACCACTTTTAACAAGACGGGCTCATCACAAAGGGCTTAGCGCAACAAAGGACATAAACGCAGACAAAAGCAAGCTAAGGCACTATAGGACGTGGTTGATCATCAACATTAATTGGATAGTGAGGGAGGATCGGGAACTTAGTTGCCATAAAAATCAAAATAAATAATTGCTAGGTGAAACTCAGGGAGAACGCATTCTGTATCTCATAAATCCTGAAATAATGACATCCTTACCCATAAATGACTAAACAAGGGGCCATTAAGGCGCGCATGACTTCTCCTGATGTCTGTGTAGCAGATGTTATTAATTTTCCCATAATGGAGACGGAGAGAGGGAAGAGGGGAACTCCTCTGTTCACTCATATCAAACAAAATGTCAAATAAGGGTCAGCAATGTAAACATACCAATGTGAACTTGAAGGTGGATAGAACGACGGAGAGGATGTAGAGAAAATATCATATAATATGATAATAATATATAGTGTTACAGTGTATCTGCACATCTCCTGTATTCTCCTCTTCGTTTTCAGATCTCGATGGGAGATATTCATGTTGGGCTCCAGTGTGACAATGCAGCTGATCGGCCCCAAATGTGATCTCCTTACCGCGGCAGCGAGAAGTCAGATCATCTGCCTGTTAGAGTCGTACTAGCATATGCCCGAGATCGCATCCATTTTGATCTTGGCTCACGTGTTCTTTCTTAAGGCTTCATTGTGATCGTGATCAGGGAGACTGTGAGATAACAGCCACGTCTTAACACGCCGCTCACGGGAATATCCGTCTCCTCTAATCCCATTGTCTTATTTCACGGGAAGTAAACTCACTTTTGAATTCCCTTGAAAAGTAACAGTTTTGACGCCGTTCTTTACTCCATGGCATCTACATGAATAGTAAAAATGACTTCAAACATCATCGCTGCTATCGGCGCGATGTCGTCGCCTTGAATGTGATATTTTGTTTATATTTATTCTGACATTTTATGATCGCTATTGTGATTAGAGCAGGTAGATTGTTGGAGCGTGTTATGGGACTTGCTGCTTCATCACCGGATATCAATCCAGAATGTTTGTCCTGCTTCTGTGATAAAACACAGTACTTTTATATTGACAGAAAGAAAAGAGGGCGGGACCCCCCGATTGCAGTGGGGTATTTCGCACACTGCCTTTGACCTCTTGCTCTCTCTGTTGCTAGAGCTTTGCGTTTGAGCATGAGAAAATAAAATCCCCCTGTAAGTCAAGTGCCACGTGGTACCGTCTCCGGCACCCTGGGTGATGCTAAGTGAAAACCAATGAAAAATGTGCCTCCGCCTACGGCTTCCGTTCAACTACCCACTCAGTGCACCTCAAGGCACGGCAAGTCAACACCAGCAACACCTTTGAGCTAGATCTTCGTAATATATCATATATCATGTAATGTATGGTAATGTAATTAATCACGTACGGTACTGATGTACGGATTATTATATTTAGGGGAAGGATTGAGCAGAGCGTGATGCACACTGTTCGCTGCATGGGACCGGGAGAAAACTGTCTCCATGGAACTCGATGGCCGAGGCACAATAATCTTTCTAGCGCTAAAATGTGAGCAGTGCACAGTGCTGCGGTCTGAACGGAGCCATAGTTGAGGCCCGGCTGTGTCCGAATGTCCGAATTACTGTACATTTAGTGTAGTGGATGAATAAAAGGGGTTGGGATTCTAATTTTACATCAAAAGTTACGTTAGTATACTGTGGAGTCAGCATGGCGGTACACAGAGTTGACAAGACTTCATTTCCAAAACCTTCTACAGCCATTTTAAAAAAGTATAATAATTTCATCATTCAGTATATCCAAAATATAAAAGGTCCAGTCTGTAAAAGTGTTATTTTGTCAACTATAAGTTATCTACTATCCTTTGTAAACTACCATAGTAGTTTTGGTCCATCAGTGTTACTGTTTTTTCAAATGATGCATACAGTATCTGATTGTGGCACAAAACTCACGTTGCAGAGAGAGGAGCTGTGATCCCAGTGTGAAGCAGTAAGGCCTCCACCTCCAGGTCCTCTAGTCAACATGGCTGCAGAGAGAGGAGCTGTGATCCCAGTGTGAAGCAGTAAGGCCTCCACCTCCAGGTCCTCTAGTCAACATGGCTGCAGAGAGAGGAGCTGTGATCCCAGTGTGAAGCAGTAAGGCCTCCACCTCCAGGTCCTCTAGTCAACATGGCTGCAGAGAGAGGAGCTGTGATCCCAGTGTGAAGCAGTAAGGCCTCCACCTCCAGGTTCTATAGCCAACATGGCTGCAGAGAGAGGAGCTGTGATCCCAGTGTGAAGCAGTAAGGCCTCCACCTCCAGGTCCTATAGCCAACATGGCTGCAGAGAGAGGAGCTGTGATCCCAGTGTGAAGCAGTAAGGCCTCCACCTCCAGGTCCTATAGCCAACATGGCTGCAGAGAGAGGAGCTGTGATCCCAGTGTGAAGCAGTAAGGCCTCCACCTCCAGGTCCTATAGTCAACATGGCTGCAGAGAGGAGCTGTGATCCCAGTGTGAAGCAGTAAGGCCTCCACCTCCAGGTCCTATAGCCAACATGGCTGCAGAGAGGAGCTGTGATCCCAGTGTGAAGCAGTAAGGCCTCCACCTCCAGGTCCTCTAGTCAACAT
>OMOT01043927.1:4425-19497 GCA_900312575.1 Acanthochaenus luetkenii
GTGTGTTTAATCACCACATGGAGTTGTGTCTGGCTGTGTGTGTATGGATGGTTCGATTTTAATTTGTGAACAGAAACAAAAGACTGTAATCCATAATGTTATCATGAAGGATAACCTGGAGCTGATCACTGGAATGTAAATGGGATGGCAATGTTTTGCACACACAGTGATTTTTAATGCTTATTTGTGCTTCTACACCTTAATGGGTTTTATTTAATAATAGTGCTATGAGGTCTGAATAAGAAAACAAGCTCTTACCTAATTGTCTGTGTTGTCAGCTCAAGTGAACGGCCCCAGGACATCATGATCAATTTAAAACTGAAATTCAGTATTGTTCTTCTTTCAACATAATAAAATGGACTGCTTGGGTACATTTTATTTATATAAAGTAATTAATTCATTATATTTTTGTCTTTCCAGCAACCTTCTCCTGTATCAATGTGACTAATCTGGCAGAACTGAACAACACCTGCAGCAATGCTAGCTGCTCAGGTAAGGGTGACAAGATCACTGCACAGAGGCTCCTAAATTTGGAAGTGCAGAATTATTAACATTTTGCAGGATCCTTTAGGTCCTAACAGAATCAGCAGACTCCTAAGACACAAAACAGAAACATTACACTAAATTAAGTTTTCCCACATGTATTTCACCACAGATAAGGGAAGGTAGATTCTGTTTGGGCCTGGTTATGCTCTATGGTGTTAGTTGATGGGTCTCAGCACTGTTGGTCCTTCCCTAATTTGCAACCCTCTTTCCTTAATGGCTTCTCTATCCATTTGGGTCCAAAAGGCTTGGGCAGGTGTAGGCCATAATTTCCACCTGCCCAAGGGAAATGGTGAGGGAGCATCGTGTGATGTATGGATAGGGCTGTGTGATATGGACAAAATCTTCTATCACAATATGGGTAATTTAATATCACAATAATGATCTATCTCACAATATAGTATGTTTTCTGTAAATTTGATGAAGAATTTGTCAATTTGTACAAAATAACCACCCGCCTCTAGGGCTGGGTATCGCCACTGATTTCCCAAATTGATTTGATTCAATATCTATTCGGTTAGTGATATTTCAGTTACAATACCAATTTTGCTTGGATATGAAGGAGATTCTCAGAGAATTAATGCTGTAAATTGTACAAGGAACCCTGTAACCTGGTGCATTATTAAACTATTAATGTTTGCATTAAGAATTGACCCCAAAGCAGTTACATTAATGTACTTTTTATTTAACATGACCAACACACTACAGCAGTGTATCAGAAGAGAAACGACCAAAAGAGACAAACAACCATATATTAATTAATAAGTCAAAGTAAACCAACAATCAGAAATTGAAAAAGTCTCTGAATTGACACATGAAAATAGTGAAAGAAATCCCTTGATTCTTTTGGTGGAATGTGTTGGAAAAACAGTCTGGACATTGTAAACTGTAAAGTCCCTCCATGATGCTTTCTCACTTCTTGGAGATTGTAAGGCTGCCTTCGTGGAACTGGGGAATTTCCCACCTCGTAGTGAAACTATGACGTTGGGTGACACATTTTGGATTAAAAATAACGTTGAATTGATACTTTTCAAAGGGCAATCGAAACCAAATGAGTAGCATGTGAGTATCAAAGTATCGATACCAGTTTCGATCAGCCCATCCCTAGTGGACATTCCTTTCCCAATTTAGCCGCATCATCAGCAGATGGTTACTGTAAAATGATGATGGAGGCTAAATGGTCTAGATTACATACAGAGCTACACTCTTGATAAGAGTATAAAACGCATGGTTTTAAATCAGTGGAATAATCAGCGCGACTGAAAACTGTTGTTTAACAGGCAAAAAAATGCAACGGAGTTTCATTCTGTGTCACGCTGCTCCGTGTTTGTTTGTTATTCCAGTCCACGTGTAGAGAATGTAAAGCGGGGTCAGGAATGACGTAAAATACGTCCGTAAAGCAGTTCTGCTTTTTTGTAGCAATGGTGATAGAAACGATAGAGGAAAATATCTACGATAGACATTTTTCTACCGCCACACAATATATATCGTCATATCTAAGCCCTATGTATGGACATAACTTTGTTGTGGCGTCCTTTTCTTTCCCTCTTACACCGTGTATTGGTGTCGGTTCCCCTTCTAGCTAAGCCCATAACCCCGACCCAGGCTCCAACTGCCCTTGCTTCTGTGACTGCTTCCCTTTCTCCTTCAACCGCGCCTACAGTCTCCCCTTCCCCTGTCGCCACCACCGGCAGCACTAACGACAGCACCCCAGTGCCCACCACAGGTAACCAGCCCCTAAAAGCCTCCGCTACTCCCTGTCTATGTTGTCCAGTCCACAGGGCAAATGTTCTTGTGAATATACGTTTTATTGGTATTTCTTAACCAAGTCAAATGGCTTAGTGTTGTAATGGCTAATGGATGTGTTCCTGTTGTGACCCGACTACAGCCAATACAACGGCTCCTTCCACCACTGTCCCCATTCAAAATGGGACCGTCTCTACCCCTGACACTACAGCCTCCACTTCAAGTAAGTGGCAAAGCCTGTCTGAGATTGTGGTAGAACGAGATGCTGATAGTATTTTATGAAGTTGATCCTAAAATCTACATGCGATGGAGTTAAGTTACCTCTATTCTCCCTTGCCCCTTCCTACCCCACAGATGGAACCAGCACAACCACCGCACCAGTCGTCCCCTCTCCCGACCCTCACAAGGACTCAACTTTTGACGCTGCAAGCTTCATCGGTGGAATAGTGCTGGTCTTGGGGCTGCAGGCAGTTATCTTCTTCCTCTACAAATTCTGCAAGTCCAAGGACCGCAACTACCACACCCTTTGAAGTAGCCGTACCGTTTAGACCCCTTGGATCCACAACACTCGCCCTCTCCCCACCGACTAAAACCTTCTGAGAGGACTCCCCAGCACACACTCGCACACTCTTCATGACCGCCTCAAACAGTGTTTTAAAGCAGGGTTGCTTGATCTTTGATGTGCCATTTGTGGTTTAGGCCTGCCTTAGTGCTGCAGTTGCAGCCTGTATGTAGCCACCCACGCATTCCTGTATGTATGATATTGACTTTGCACTAGCTAGTGCAACTAAACGGATCCCCAGTGATATGGCATTTAAGCCTTGAGCATACAGGATTACATCATCTTGTAGCTACTCTCACCCCCCATCATGCAGTTAGTCATTATGTCTGGACCATTTTCTAATGCTGACTTAAGGGAGGTGATATTATTTACAGCCCCTCCTCATGGCTTCCTCAATATTTCACCTACCAGTTAAAGAACCACTCATTTAGGAAAAGTAGCTTCCTGTCAAGGTTTGGGGGTAGTACAGCTGCAAACTGGTAGCGTTTACACTCACTTTGTCTTGCTTTGGAAACACTGTTTGAGTTCCATCTCATTATTAAATGTGACGACTGTGATGATGCAGCGTTGCTTTTAGTCTTTGTTGAAATGTGGGCAGACTCCCTCACGCAGTAGTGTCATGTTAATCTACTTACTGTGCTTCTAGATGAAGTGAAAACTCACAAAGGAATAAAAGCAACACTCAATCATCTAACGGCACACTGAACAATGATTATCCTTTTGGTTAAAGGTCAGTTTTGATGGGTGTGACTCCCTTGGCATTTAGGAGTGCTGTGCGTTTTCTGCCGTCGACTCACCTGGGGTCATCTTTGACCCAATACTAGTAGTTTAACATGACACACACACCAACTGCCAATGGAGTAGCTCAATTCAACAGGTATAGGCAACCATGTGCCATGGAGGGCCGAGCGTCTGCAGGTTTTCATTCAGTGAAATCAACTGCTGTAGTCTCTGGTTGGAATGAAAACCTGCAGACTCTTGGCCCTCCATGGTTGCCTATGCCTGCAATAAACCATGTATCAAGTTAATTCCCCAACCCGTAACCTCCCAACCATTATTTATCTTTACCAATGTCAAAACTTACCGGATGGCTAAACTTGAGCTGGCCCTTCGGCCCCACTCTGACTGACAGGAGTAGTCAAAGGGGTTGAGATGAAAGATTGTAGTATATATGGGAAATATTAATAATTCATTAGTTTAAATAATGTATAAAATAGAGTGTGAGGAGATAAGAAAAATGGCATGCACCTTCTTGATGTGGACAATGATAGCAGTGAAGTGCCTTTAATGTTAAATGTCTAATATGACTAGAAGAGAGGGGGAAATGGAGGAGGATGAGTCTTTTCCTCCCGGCTGAGGCCAGAGTGTCGTCAATGGTGTGCGTTATCTTGGCGCTGATATTGGTGGACAGTGAGAACCCTAGTATCCCAGCTGGACTGAAGAGCCTTTTATTGTTGAAAGAGTACAGTAGATACAGTTGTCACTCGAGGGCCTTGATGAGTAGAGACGGGTTGATTATTAACATCTGATTGAAATTCCCCCTGAAAGCAGAGGACTGTTCTCAATGCATGAAACCTTTGGTCTTCTAGCTCTATGGCGATCTAGTATGAGTAAATAACTTAAGAGGCAAAGCTATTAATTGGGGTTAATTTAAAAGACTTAAGTATTGGAGAGTTTGGATTCAGGCAAAACATTTGGACCGTTTGAGTGCTGGCTTGGTCAAATTAACATTGGGTTTCAGATTGTTTGTGATTTTGCAGTATAAAAGAGAGATGGTGAATTAAGTTCTCTAATTAGCTTGCTGCTAACTGTAATGTTTTTTCCTACTTGTACATAGACATGTCCTGTCTTTCATTTATCTTCTAGGTTTCAACATGTGTAAAGGCAAAATGAAGGAGTGTTTATCAATAGCTTTTGCTTGCAGTGGCTTGTCGGTGTCAAGATTTGTTTTTATTTTTTAATGTGCTTTTTCGTTTTCTTTCATTATTGCATGCCCGATGCTTGAAGTTGTGATTTTCTTCCATTGCATATGCTCTTCAGGATTTAGACACGTGAATAACCACTTGATTATTTGTTCTTAACCCATATGCTAGCAGAAGGAATGCCTTGAAACTGTGCATTAAGCCAAAGTCCTCAGTTATGGCATGGAACATTGAGCAGTGCACTGGCAAAGCTTTGTTTTGTAACTTTTTTGCCTTTCTAAGCGTTTTCATGGTTCAGCCAAAAAAACAAAAAAATGCTTGTATGAGAAGTCAATCCTGAATATTTACCAGATAATGGACAAATAATCACCTTGTTTCGTATGACCACAAACAGTATGGAATTTATAAGTGCACATGTGACACTTTTTTTTTGGCCTGCGTAACCTGATTTAATGCTTTCTCTTGATCACCATTAACACGCCTTTTTCACCTGGTGGCATTAGGCTACAGCCCAAAGACCCAACTATGGCAAGTAGGCTACAGAGTTTTGCCGTAGCTGCACCCATTAGCTCGGTTTCTGCATGTGGAGTCCCTTCGCCCTCATCAGAGAGAAATAGTCCAGTTTTGCCCAACTGTTGAGTGGCAAGCTGTCAAACAGTCGTCCACTGAATCCAGGTGGAGTGCGCTCTCCTTTGAACATGGGAGCTGCGTTCCTTAAGAACACAACATCACATGTTGACACAGTGGTGTCTCAAAACACCTCCAGTATCCATAGATTCCGATAGGTGTCCTTTGTTCTCTCGCTCCGCAGCGTATCCTTCAAGTTACTATGTCAGTTCCTGCACCTCTTTAGGAAAAGTGCCTTATTCAGTTAAATATCCATATAGAGTTCTAGTTTGTCAAATCACTATATTCCACACCTATTCAATATTGAAGGGACTCGTCACTTTCAGGCGCCTGTAAAGTGGTTTTCTGTGTTGTACTCTGCTTAAATGTGTGTTTTCTCACACTCAGCCTTAACTTCTTGATCAATGTTTTAACCACCGCCACAAACTTCGAGTACACTTTACTGCAATGTTTCCTCCATAATGGCAACAGTTGCATGACTTGAACTATAATTTTGGTTGTAATTTTCCATTCATCGTATTGAATGTGACCTTGTGGTCATTTGTTTTCTTTAGGCACAATTCTACATTTGTATTCTTGTATGGCTCCTGTCAGCTTTGAGTCTTGCAGTGTGTAATTCCAAGAGTGGCGATTGAAATGCTTTTAATTCGCTCCTTTGCCTTGTTGCTTTATTACCATGTGCACATATTGCCATAACTTTTGCCTGTTGTGTTAGAAGCCATCAGTCTTGTTGGTAGGATTCCTTGGCTTTGCTCTCGTCCCACTTTAACACACACACACACACACACACACGGTAATATGTTGACACTTGCAGGTGCCACAATGCCTCCCATAATGTTTTATGCTTGTTTTGTGTTCTTTTTTTCTCTGGAAATTTGTTTTTTGCCTTGTTTTTTCTAGTGTTCCCTTTAGTTTGACAATATTAAACCAATAAAGTTTGATTATTGTTAAACAAGTCATTGTATTTACCTTTCATAGCAGTATCAACATGCTTAGCTTGTAATTTACGACAAATCACGACTGGGCCAATGACATGCTGCCATGTCTCAGTCCAAGGCTTCATCCCCATGGTTACAATTGAAAGGCCGGTTGCCTGGACAACAAAAGGTATCAGGTTCATGCTTCGTTTTCACTTATCCTGTGTATGCAGTTAATGCTTTGGCAACTCGCTCTGTTGTTGGCAATGAAAGTAACATGTCAATGTTGAATCAACCACTGAATCAAATCAAGTTGTTCTTGTATAGGCTACAATACATCTGGTTATTCTTAGCTGCATTTTGGTCACGCATCGTTCTCAATCAGTATGCTTTTCCTTGGCTATGAAATCAGTGATGGGCATAATCGTACTTATTGGACATGGCCACGGGGGAACTGTGCTCTTCATCAGTATCTGGAATTGACTTGGGCAGATTGACCTGCCCCTGCCTCTCGTTACCAGGATGTTGCTCTGGGTTTTGAGGGACGATACGCTTAGAGCCCATTGGGAAAAGCACTAATATCAGTGACAGGCATAAATACATACTATTGTTGACATAGTTTTCTAATGACTTTGTGCATGTTGCATGGACCCTCTGATTTTATGGTTAACTGGCACTCATGGTAGGCGGTAGTGCCCCCTTTTGGTCAATATATATAAAAAGAGCCCTAAAAATAGTTTGATCTACGTATACTTTATGTAACATAGTTTATATATAGAGGACTGTCTTTCACACTCACACAAACGACTGCTCCTCTAGCTTGGTGATGGTATTTACTGAGTGTGTCATTTCCCTCTCGTCAGTGTGTTCGTACTCAACAGGATATTAAAGAGGAAACGGGTCCAAAGTTTAGCCCAGCCATATGCAAACATCAATGACACGGGAATGATTTGGCTTCGTGGTATCACGGGTCACACTTTATTTCTGTCTATGGATAGTCCAATGTTGATGTGTCACTAAAAAGTCTACCGGGTTTCAAGTGATACTTATATATATTCAATGTCTAGGCTTAGTGTTAATCGTAGGGTTGGGGTTAGGCTAATGTCAGGGTTAGCTAGTCCATGGAGACTTTTTCTCACCTGAGAGTTGAGTATCAACACCGGACTATCCAAATAAAGTGTTAACCCATCATGTACCAATGTCATGTCTTTAAGTGGTCAAAGAAACCCCAAACTAAAGGAACCTCCTTTCTGTACCAATCAACATTCGTACTTTTGCACACAACCGCAATGTTCACGGCGCTGTACTTTTAACAGGATACACCGCCTGTTTCCAAGGTCACAGCAAGGTTCTGCTTATGTGGCAAAACAGGATCGCTCCAAAGGAAGTGTGTGTGTGAGTGTGTGTGTGCACTCGCTCTCTCAAGAATGATGCGACGTGCAGCTGATTGCACGGGAACTACATTCTTGAATGAGGTGTGTGTTTGTGCTGAATGTTATTCTTCTTCGAGTTCCCAGAAGCAGAAGGGGTGTTTCGGGAAAGACGGTGCTTTTTGGAAAACCACATGCACGTTCTTCCTCTGCCACCTTTCCATTAAAAACGATGTGCAGCCCTGCACTGTAGTCCCTGCCGTGTGACGGGCCGGGCCGGCAAAACACACGCTGCTCTATCGAGAACATCTTCCTAGACTCGTACGCTGGTGGCAACTCGAAGAAAGAGACGCTCTTGTTTGAACGGCACACTGCAGACATCTTGGATGACGGATCAGGAGCTGCCCACCCGGCCCCCCTACATACGCCGCTCTCTGAACGCCACTGCTGTTCAGAGCCACACGGTGGGCAGTCACATGGTGTCAGAGCAGTATGGGCCGGGGGGACCAGAGCTAACCTGATTGCCGTGTCCAGCCACGCTCTAATCTAATATACTCATAGGGAAACAAAGCCATGGATTTAGTCTCCCTCTCCCTCTGTGTGTTAAACCATGCAGTGAACTCTGAATCACGCTGAGATACCAGGACCAAGATAACAAGTACAGAAAATAACAACAACCGTGGTCCGACCACTCAACTCACGGCAGAACTGGTTGTTGCCGGTTATTCGGGGCCTCAGGAGCGACGGTCATCTGGAGGGCCAAAGGTGCTTGTGCATCATAATGTGACCCGATGACCAAGGATCGGCGGTGAAGAGATAACGCTGGAATGTTATGAGGCAGCTCCTCGTACAACCGGCCATTCATCCCGCGAACAAGCCGCACACTGCTCAGCGGTGCTAGAAGCGCGTCCCGTCAGCTGACCCGCCCGGTGCAGATGGTGCTCAGATTGTAGAGCAGCTCTGGCTCTTGACAAACTGTTAAACGGAACGCACTAAACATTTGCTACCCGTCGTTGGCTATTCAAGAAAGTGAGTTTGACGCTGCACTCAACATCACAAGTTGTCTTATCGGTTTTCATACAGCCGTTTGACGTTTGTGTGACGGCAGAGGCCTCCAATAGGCTGAACACTGCCACCTAGTGGTTAACAGCATGAAGCCAAAACCCCCAACAAAGGTACAGAATTTGCATTTGTGTCGGCAGTGGTAAAAGGTGCACAAGCATGTAAAGAGAATAAGCTTTATTAAAATATGTTTACAAAAAATAGAATCCATTACTCGAGCAAACAAGTGATTTTCACTTGAGACAAGAGATGTACTCGGTAGAGGTCAACTTGTTCAGCCAGGTCAAGGTCAAAGATCATAATCTTTACCCACAACCTATGAAACAAATATGAAGGAACCTGTATGTGCAAGTTTTCATTTAAATCAATCACCCATTGCCCAATAGGTTGCATGCAATTAAGACCTGCTTAAAACTCAAAAACAGCTTCAATCTCTCCTCTGCTCATTCACAAGCGGAGTTCTGTTCCCAGAGGCCTTTCGACTGCAGGGAACCGAGGGGAGTCTTTTGTTGTTCAACCAGCATTGGGATCAAAGCCCGGACACACAGAAGGGTCTTTCAGAGCCCCTCATGTCTCCCAGGAAATGTCATCTTGTTTCAGGCAGCTGCGGAACTTCTGGGTCTCTCTGAGAAGCTGCAGGTTGTTCCGAGTCGCCCCACCCTTCTTTGTCTTCTGCTTAGCCCTAACAGGGGTAGGGAGGGGCGGCCTCATCCCACTCACCTTCTTGGCCTTGTACTCATTACTGCATGCTTGCTGCTGGGTGCTCTGGGTCAATGTGTGGACCTGCGGGAGGGGAGGAGAGGAGGTAGAAGGTAGAAAACCCATCAGTCTTCAGATGCTTTACACCTATTAACACTAACCATGGTTATCAGCTGCCACAACAAGCAAACAAAGGACATGCTTAAATCTCTTTTGGCATACAACACTTGATACGATAATGCAGTGAGGTAGGTAATAGCCTATTGGCCATTTTTACAGTTGTACTAAGTAGTAGTTTGCATACTGTCTGCTGGTGTTTGCGGAGCTTAGTGATCTGAGCTGCCTTCTCCTCCATCTTGCTGACCAAACCCTCCAGTTCTCTCTCCAGGTCCTCCCTGTGCTCCCGCTGATGTGTCGCATATATTTGACACACCAACTCCTGGTGCTCACTGACTGACACACACACACACACACACACACACAGACACACACACACACAGACACACACACACAGAGACAGCTCAATGTGTGCACAGTTGGTCTATGCAGGGATGTGAACAGAAATGCAGCAAAAGAGTAATCTCCCTCCAAGAAATGAATGGTAGCTGTTGTTTTTTAAAAAAAGCGTCACTGTTATCCACAGTGTATCAATGTTGTGCACAAGCTCCCAGGGGATAGTCGCTTACTCACAAGTTAATCTGTCCCAGCTCATCCTGCAGAGCCAAGAGCAGGTCAGACAGAGAGCTCAGTGACAGAGCCGCTTGCTCAGGCCCATTGTCTGACTTATGAGGAGTGGTGGAGGATGGCGAGAAGTCCCTGCAGAGGCTTTTCTTGGCTCCACAGCCAGACCTGTGCACAGAGCGCACTTGCTCGCACAACTGGGGCTGGTGGTGCTTCATCATGTGAAGGATACTCTGTACGTTGGCATGGACCGAATGGCTAGGGCTTGTCGACTATGGCAGGAGGAGGGGAACGTGATAGAAAGCACAGAAAACAAAAGGGTTTACTCAGTCATTAAAAGACACGTGGTTCTTATAGTTGGCGTCACAGCATCAGTACTGACTTACCGTTCCTGCAACAAAGGGCATTAGTTTTCCCTTTGGGCGGCTTGGTGATACGGGTTCACTCTGTTTAGAGGGTCTCTGAAGATAGAAGATGGCCGTTATCACTACTACATCCAAACAATTATATTTCTCATCAACTAAATACGTGCAGTTAATTAGCTGTAAGCAGTGAGCAAAGTACCCTGGAGGTCATTTTCATGTTCTTCTTTGGTTTGATCTCTTCAGCAGCTGCGGGACACATCTGAAGGTTGATGTCCAACTCCCTCAGCAGCTGTGAACGTGGCAATAACAGCATGGTTAAAGTCACAAAGAAACTGGAAGAACTGGATGCTAGCCTGCATTCTAACTAATAGGACACCGCCACCCGTTATTGCAGAAGCAGTGGACAAAACCCTTGCAGTGCAGGAATTGGAGGGAGGAGAATGGTACATAAAATAAATAAAAGAAACAACCCCTCATGTCACTTTTTTTTTGTGGGGGACAAATTGATTGTTCAAAAATCTGTGATGGTATTATTGGTTAGAAGCTTTGTGTATGTCTCCTGGTGTGCCATGAAGTACAAAATATAAAAATACAAATAAAATGAAATGTTTGTTTTTCTCTTTTGGGCATTTATTGTTTGACAGGTGTATATTATGATTGTGGAGAATTAGCTAACACGGTGAAAGTCATTTTTTAAATGTCATTGTTGATCCAAAAATCTACCACAAAAGGTGTGTTTATGTTGAGTTGGACTGACCTCGTCTGCTTTCTCCTGCACAAGCTTACGCTCATGCTCTTCTTTCAGTAGTTTCTGCTCCAGAACTGCAATCTTCGTCTGAGAGGAACACAATCGACTTGTGATATTCATAGTATGAAATACAAAACTTTACTCAACTCTCAGCTTGTGCTGATTAGCTGACTAGACTAAAGCATTGGAAAAACTGTGAGTTACCTCTGCCAGAGTTTGGGTTCTACTCAATTTGAGACACTGCTTTTCGAGTTTCTCCAGCTTCTCATGCTGAGTTTGGATGTTTGAGCTGTTAGGCAGCTTCTGGTTCTGAAGTGAAGCCTGGTGTGGGGAGTCAAAGGAAAGAGAGAGATTGTATGGCGGTTTAGTAACAAGCTCTTTAGTCCGCTGACATCCAGAAACGCCAGAAATCGACATAACACACATGACAAGAGGTAAGGTTACGAATGTGGCTTGTTATCCTTTGGTGAAAGAATGTAATTGTATTAAAATATAGTAAAACTATTTCCCAGGCGAGGATTTCACTTTTTGTCAAAGTTGCTAAATTAGAAATAGTTGTTAAGACCAGGGTTACAGTAAGGATAAGGTTTATAATCAACTTTTAAGGTGATATTTATGCAGAATTCTGGCCTTGCAATTTGGCAAGAATGTACGCTTTCAGGCTACCTGTTTCTCCATCAGATTATTCTTCTCCTTCTCAGCGCTTTCCACCATCTTCTTCATGTAGTCAAGCTGCATCTCAAGGACCTGACAGCGAGCTTCTGCAGACTGCAGCTGTGAGCCCAGCTCTATTATCACAAGCACAGACACACGTATTAAAAAATACCTACACACAATACACAGATTCGAAGAGACTTCTCATTTTATAAATGCGCCTAAAAAGGACATCTCAATTCAAGTGCAGACTTTTGTTAAGAAATGTGTAGATGGTACTGGAGCCCAGGGAAGCGCAGTGGCCTCGCTCCGTCACTTACCTTTCCTGCTGCAGTTGCCCGTCTCAGGCAGGTTGAGTGGTGGTTGGCTGTGCGCAGCAGCAGATGCAGTGTACTGTTCACACTTCTGAGCAACCTGGGAGAACTGCTGGACGTTCCTCTCCGCTTGCTTCCTTTCAAACTCCAACCGCCTGATCTTCTCCTGGAGGGTCTTCAGTGCATCAATGACGGCTGAAGAGGAGTTGCACAAGAACAGACAAACACGTCTGATTGTTGTGATGGCAGTTGGCCTGAACAGAGATTTTGGTGAGGCAGTTGGCCTGAACAGAGATGGGGGGGGAATGAAACATGTACAGTAATTGATTTAAGCATCAAGCCATACCTTTGCTGTCAACATTGGGTGTTGTCCGAGACACCCGAGGACTGATCTGCTGTAGGTTCATGCTCATGGGAAAGAGAGCAGGTATTGTAGGTATCTCTTTTGGTATTGACAGGATCCTGTCTGGAGGCTGGTAGTAGCTCCCAATGTAACTGTCCTTGGAGGGTGAGTCCAAAATCTACAGGTAGGATGAGGAAGCAGTTGCTTGACAAATTGTTTAACCAAGTGCATAGCATCGCTGCTGTGTGCAACAAGGAGGCTGCTTTCAAAACAAGCGCACCGATAATCAATTCCCACATCTCTAACGTTAGCTAGCAAGCAAATAAAAACGTTATTTACTAGTAAGCAAGTGTTTTGTCAAAAATACAACTAGTTAAAACTGCTAGTGTTTTTACGTTGATAAACGACATAAACGTAACGAAACCAGTAGGAAAGCCTTGCAGTTAACCTAGCAGCTAACGACAACGTAGCTACGTTAACAGTAGCAAACGTTTCCTAAGCTAATGTTAGCCATATTAGCAGCTCGTTAGCTAGCTGACTTGAATATTACCTGATCTTGGTAAGTCTCCATTATGCAACGTATAGTATGATACTCTTTTCGAAATGAACCATACGTTTTTGTGTAATGCTTCCAATCTAGCTAGGTATGTTGTTGTTTATGTGTAACTTTTTCTCAGCGATTCAGTTCAGCTGCCGCGGAGCGCGGAAGGGTCCGGACGTTTTAAATTTCCCTCCTCTTTTACCGCCTCACTCTGGTTCCGCCTGCCGCCTGCCGCCTACCGCCTACTGCCTCTTCCTCATCCTCAGGCCAGAGGTTTCCAGACTTGTCCATGTCAAGCACCCCAATTAAAGACCAAAGACACCCATCTGATAAAGGTTTGGTCACAGGGACCCTAATCTGAGAGTTGTTGTTATCCGTCTTTACTGTAGGGGGAATAACAGGCGAGTCGTTTTTCTTTCTCCCATTGTGCTAATTGTACTAATGGTAAAGTCACGTTGAAAGTCTAGTTTTACTCCACAGTGGAATAAGTTGAACTACAGCAAACTAAAAGCAAACCGAACTACTACTTTTGGGCGGCACGGTGCCTCAGTGGTTAGCACTGTCACCTCACAGCAAGACGTTTGTGGGTCCGAATCTCCGCCCCGGTCCTTTCTGTGTGGAGTTTGCATGTTCTCCCGTGTTCGCGTTGGTTTCCTCCGGGTGCTCAGGTTTCCTCACACAGTCCAAATACACAGGCCACATGTATCCCGCTTGGCGACCTATTAAGTGTTGATCCCTTCCGCTGGGACTTCTCCAGGAAGTGCGAGGACACGTTGTGAAGCCAAATGTGTCTAATTACACTATGACAGAGCAAGTGACAGTTACTCCGGCTAGCTAGCAAACGTTAGCTACAACGATGCTCTTGTCGTCATCACGCTTGCAAGAGTAACGGAACATGAACGTCCGGTTGCAGCTTCAGAATAAAACACGAATAAACAACGAGCGTGTTGCAACATTTTGTAATAATAATCTTAATACAAAGTTGAAAAACCAACTTACATTTATACGTTTTGTTTAACACACAAGAACGCACGAACTTATTTCAGGGGGTGCTATGCTTCCTCTAGGGCAGACCGGGGCATTGTACTGCCCCCGGGCCACATACGGTTGACTCTGACCGGCCCGTGTAAGGTTAATTGGAAATTACAAAATAAACGTACCGTGTAAGGTTAATTGGAAATTACAAAATAAACGTATTTTCTCATTTTACCTCATGCACGGATTAAAGCTGCATTGCTTTTATTTTGAAGTTGTTTTTTATTCACGTAAGTTACATAATGACGCGATACGTATAGCAACACGTACGCGTGATTGGATCGTCGTCACGAGACGACTTTAGCCCTAAAAAATGGCCGCTCATGCTCAAAAAAGAAAGATGCCGAATGCAGGCTTTTCATCAAAAACTGGACTGATAAGTATTTGTTTAGTGAAGTCGGAGGTAAAGCCTAGGGATGGCCAGAACGAGGCTTTCCGAAACACCGAGACAATTGAAACAATTGTGCCGAAGCTTCACGAAGCGCTTGAAACACTACGCGACAGTGACGTCGTTGTCTTATAAAAGTATTTTCACCTAATAATCGTAAGCCTCCGTGGCTGCGCGGTAGCGCGTAGGTCTTGCAGTCAAGAGTAGTTTTGAAGCGTGACATCGAATCCAAGCTTTTGCTTCTTAAGACTTTGCCAAAACTGTGGTTCATTGAATGATTTAGGACCTGTGAGACAATAAACTGATAATGTAGAAAACATGCGAGGATGGAGATCTGGTGGCTCATTAGAGGTCGTTAGACGGGGCTCGTAATAGTTTCATGAGTTTCAAACGTCATTAGCCACGTGACAGTGTTTTGAAACGCATCCCTAGACCTATTCAAAGTCAACCAAATATTTAACACTCATCACGACATGTATCATATAATATGATGTACAGAAAACATGTATAAGGTGGGGACAGGTGAGGGGGATGTGTGGTGAAGGTTTTTTAAAT